>JANAKD010000519.1:0-17398 GCA_027627215.1 Lecanicillium saksenae | reverse complement strand
CCCCGATGCTCGGTTCCAACCCATCCCTTGCAGCAGACCATGACTCTGCCGCCTTTGGAGGAAGCCCATCGCGCGGGTTCGGCAGAAACGTGTGGTTGGGATGAATTGAGTACCGTCACTCGCGAACCATCATTGTTGAAATTACATCTACACTGCCACACAACGCCCTCCGGAGCAAAGAAATCGTCTCCGACGTAGACTGCCGGATTGTAAGCCACGACTACGCACAGCATCACAGGCCATCGCCAGATTTCTGGCCCCAACGCCGAGCATGCGGGAAACGTCCCGTCAAATGTACATGAATAAACGGTTGAAAACTTATTTGCCGACAGACTTTGATATGGGAAGCGCCTCGTGAAATCCGGTCCGGTCAGAGTGACCAAGGAAGCTGCACAGTCAAGTAAAAAGAGGAGCATCAGACCGCCACACCCCAGGCTCATCTTCCCGTCACGCAGTGTAGGCATCGAGCTATGGCCAGACGAAGCTTGACATGACTTTGTAGCAAAACCGGTGGAATGTAACTGGCAAGCTGCCACGACTAAATTAAATCATCCTTGTTTCGCAGGCTCATTAAAACTTATGCCGCGGATCAGCATACTGAAATGTCCGCCTCTTTCTCTCATTAGTTGTTTCCCATCCAGCACCTGAACGATTTGGCCTTCTTCCAGTTTCCCTTGCTTGTGTCGATGCACCGGTCATCGGGTATAAGACCACCGTCGATGCGAGTACCCTTGCACTGGTGACCAGTGAAAACATCACAAATGCCAAAGTCTTCAACAAGAACAGAACTAAGTTTATACAAAACGTCAGTACCCTCAACTATCGTAAGAAGAGAATGGTACTTCTTACCCGACAGTATCCTTCTCGATACAATCCATCATGCTGAAGTTTCGGTTGGGGAGAGAATGCATTTTCTTGCAGTGGCGGTCCGTGTATCGCACGCCCTGATGAACAAAGTGTTAGACGAGTTGTTTTCCTTTCCGTCTAACCGTTACCTGGCTAGAGAAAAANGGGGGGGGAGGGCGAGCAACGCACAAACTGGTCAGGCTGAGGAGAGTTTGGGGAGGGGGACGGCGCGGCCGCGACGGCGGCGGCCAGAAAGACGGCGACGGTGGCAATTTGCATCGTGAACGAGGTAGAACAAGGTAGAATAAGTTGACGACGGAATTCTTGACATCAAGTGCTCGTAGATTTGGACATGTAAATCAAGCGAGAAACTGTTGATGATGAGGTTCGCATAAAGCTGGGAAGAGCACCGCTCTTTATAATTGTACAGACTCTCACCATTCCATTTAATTGCCCTTCATTTCGGTGCCAAGTCGATAGATCTAGAACGCCCCGGAGGGTAAGGCTGCGGCCCGAACTAACTGCTGCAGCTTCAGAGCCTCATCAATACGAGTAGCAGCGCCAGCCTCGTTGCTTTGCTGACCTCCGCGTCGGTGCACAGCCTGGTTTGCAGGAAAGAGAAAGTGGCCCGTCAGCCCTGTCGACTCGTTTAGTCTAGATTCATCACTGCCAAAAATAAGACATCGCGTGTGAACCGTAAGAATTACTACTCTTGTCACGGTGCGCGAGAGGTTTGTCGGCATGACCCGGCACTGCACGAGTCGCCATGCAATATTATTTGGCTGTAGGCTGCATCTAAGAAGACTACCGGCATGTAGTTCATCTTTGCCAAGTTGCAGCTATACAGGACGAGGGTATCAGATTCTTTCTTGTCTGAGCTGGCTACTTTAATATGCAGACAGGGAGGATGATTGATTTGTCGTCCTGAAAGCTGCTCGGTTGACTACCTTTTCGCAAGTGGTGATGTGATGTAGCTTCCAAGTCAGATGGAGAGTCTCCGAGAGAGCTGGGAACTATCTAAATTTTTTTAACTCTCCTTTTTCTCCATTGATAACTCTACAATAATAGCAATGCTTTCTCCTGCACGAGCTGCGTTGCTACTTTTGGACATGTTTTCGGACGCAGCGGAATGCGCGAAACATGCGACCAATCCGGGTCCCACAAAGCTTTTGCAACCACTGCCGTGATTGTGAATCTTATGACCCCAACACAAGTTTACAGCCCCCGCATCGTGTAAAGGTTGAATACTGTGTTGGCGTGTGGGAGCGAGGTGCAGAAAAAAAAAGGGAGAGGTTTTGAGCTGGCATACTGTTTGTGGTTCGGTGTAGAAAGCCTTGGGGGCTGGCGAGCTTGGGGCATGTCACGCCAAAAAGTAGACGCCTACACTAGGCCTTGGTATATTCACCCTTATATACTGCGTGACAGGGCTTACATAAGTGGTCCATATAGCGGTTGGAGTTGACGGGCTACAGACGGGACATTTATAGGCGAAATACAGAGAGGGCGAAGGAAGAAGAAGGCTTCGTATTCTTCTTCAGAACGTACGAGGCACGACGCCGCCGAGACGGCAGACAAAAACACGACAATGTTGGGAGTCCGCTTGATGAGGGATTAGAATTGGGGAAAACAGTCTTCAATTTTGTACTACCAACTGGCCAGTATAAAAATCGATATCATTAGAGCTGTTACTTTCTCTGACGCGCCTCGTATCACTATTCGCGTCGTTGAGGTCTAGACCCATCACAAACGGAGCGGCGAGTTACCGCAGACGAGACGGCCAATTTTCGCATACAAACATGAATACAACGATTAATTGAATCATGTTATTAAAATAATCGGCTTGGTCGAATACCATCCTCCGGATGGCCTCGTCCACTAGGTGTGTCCCATATAGCACCTAAACGAGACAGCGTTCTTCCAACCTCCCTTGCTTGTATCGATGCACCGATTCTCAGGGATGATGCCACCGTCAAAGCCGACGCCCTTGCACTGATGCTCAGGGAAAAGATCACAAACCATGGCGTGTTGAAGAAGGATAGAGCTAACATTAGGCACGTAATTAGTATTCTGATTTTTGCAGTCATGGATTGCAAGATAGAAGAATTTGTCTTCTTACCCAACGGTCTCCTTCTCGATACAATCCATCTTGTTAAAGTATCGTTTCGGAAGGGAGTGCAATTTCGTGCAGGCGTGGTCCGTGTATCGCGCGCCCCGATGAATAATTGCTAGGAACCGGTCTTGCGCTTCAACCGGTGGTTGACAAGGCGACGTAAACTCACAAAGTGCGCATCCGGGTCATCCATTGGCTCGGCCGCGACGACGGCAGCCATGAAGACGGCAACGGCGGTGATCTGCATTGTGAAGGGGGAGAAGGAAAACAGTCTTGGTGTGAAGTTTTGCGTAGACTTGTAGCGCTAATCAAGTCAGGGAACGATGATGAGGAGGAGGAGGAGGAGTTCAAGTACAGCTTTTGGGAAGGGCATGGGTAATTTATAGTTCATCGTAACGGACCATCGTCTTCTGGATTCTGTTGCCATGTCTATTTTAGGAGACGAGCCGATCTAGATCTAGAACAACCTGGTTGAGGCGGGTCCCCGAGCTAACGAAGCTCAACTCCCCAGCCTTGCTGACACGAGGGGGGGGAATACATGGCTCTACCTGCGCGAGTCGCCAGGCAATACTCATTCGACTTGACGCGAGCGCTGAAGGATGCTAGTCCGTTCTATTCCAAGTATAGCAGCATAGCACGAGATGGCGTCAATATTCACCCTCAGCTTGATAACTACAGCGTGCAGACCCAAAAGTAGGGGCAATGTACACTGCCTAGAAATTTGCATAGTTTGTGCGACCTTTTTCGCCGGTGACGTTCTTGCTGGCAACGTCGTAGGGGGAAATTTTCATATCAGCCGGCAAAATTAGAGTCCTACTCTTAAAATTCTCTTGCGTTTTGCATAGTCGGAGCAGGTGTTGCCCCGTTGTAGTGTTACGCTGCTGGTTCTGGTCCAACGCTGCGCCAACTCGTTGTCCGAAAAGTGCTTGCAAGAAATTCGACAGAAAACCCGGAGGAGAGAAAGGGAGCTTTCATGTTACTACCCGGGGGGAGGGGGGGTTGCGCTCTACGGCAAACATTCGACGACGGCGGACAGGAACATCTCGTCCGTGAGAGTGTTCCCGATGAGCAGCGCCAAAATAGAGGAAAATGGCCGTTACAAACCGCACTGTGGATTGAGAGGCGTATGAAATGATGGCAGTTTTACTATCTCGGCTGTTGCTATATCAGATTGTGCCTCGTATCACCATTCGCGTCCTCGAGGCCTAGACCAACCCCAAATGGGGCGGCGAGCCGCCGTGAACGAGAGGTCCCATTTCCGCAATACAAATAGTGCTCGCCCCCCGGCCACAACATCGCGGGAAGGCTCGTTGAGGTCTGACAGGGGCTGCTTAAAATCTGGTTACCCGAAAACTAGCTCGCGGTGGCGCCGGCCCCTCTGCATTTCGCATCGAGGCACGCGACCTTTGTCCCTCTCTCTCCACTATTAGTTGTTTCCCATCCAGCACTTGAACGACTTGGCGCCCTTCCAGGCTCCCTGGTTCGTCGCTGTGCACTTCCGGTCCCAGGACAAAACGGCATCTCGTTGGATGCCGTTGCAGTGGCGGTCGTCGAAGACGGAACAGATGAAGAACTGGTTCGTAAGGGAGATGGAGCTGCGAACACGCCAACCCCAGTTAGTATTCCGGTCAATGCAAAACTTTTTGAACTCGTAGAAGAGAGGTTTTTTCTTTTCTTACCCGACAGTCTCCGTCGACAGACAGTCGTACATGGAAAAGTGACGGTTGGGAAGCGAGTGCAATTTCTTGCACTCGTGGTCCGTGTATCGCGAGCCCTGATGTACACATGTCAGCGGAAATGTTATTTTTCCTTGTCCAAATAGTCATTGGCAGGAGAAGAGTATGGGAAACGTACGAATGAACCGTCCGGATGAGGGTCGTTGCCTGCAGGTGCGGCGGAGGCGACACCAGCGATGAGCACGGTAATGGCGGTGGTGATTTGCATTATGAAGAGGACAACAGGGTATTCTCGGAAGAGTTCATGCGTAGATTTAAAAAAAAAAGATGATGCCGCTTGGATTTGAGCAGACGTCGGACGCGTTGCCGCTCTTTATAGTTGTACAGGCAGTCTCTCCCCGCTTACGCATAACTCGGCCATTCTTTTTTTTTTACGTGCCTAGCTCGACAGATCTAGAACGAGCCGGCAAAAATAGTACCACATCAACTGCTGGAGCCAGTCATGAACCTGAGTTGATACGAGAAGCGTTCGCCAGCCTTGTGGCTTCGCTGACGGCCCCAGCCAGCCGCACAGCCTGATTTCGAACAAGACTGTGTCCGACTGTACCGGCATGACTAGTGTGCGTGCGAAAGAAGAAGGGAGGAGAGCTTATACGCGAAAATTGCAGAGCTCTCGCCTTTCTATCCAATCTGGTATACAGTTCGAATCAGACTAAGAGCGCACTTTATATCGTCCTGCCACCGGGCTGGTTGAGGATAAAAAGCCATGTACGAGCGAAGGCTTCGGGAGAGTCTTGACAGCCCTTGTTTACAGTCATAGAAGTCGAGGCCGAGTGAGAACTACGAGTATTGCTTACCAGATCGGGCTCGCTCAAAACATTCTTCCCTTCGGCGGCGTCGTCCTGCCGGCTCGAGCTCGGCCCTGACCAAGCTCAGCCTTTCTTTTCCGCCTTCACCAATCAAATGCTACAAGTACCTATATTTGCAGCCTTGCCCGAGCTTTGCCGAGCTCCTGGTCTACCATCAGCCATGCACGCTCTGATGGCCCGATGGCACAGGACCCAGTGGGCACAGCAGGGCCCGACGTCAGACAATCAGCTACCGAGCCCTCCGCGGCAGGATGCCTATTCTCAACCATGTATGTCTCGGCACTGGAGATGCTAGTTCCAGATTCTCGACTCCCAAACTTTACGTAAATCCACAGGGACCTCGTATTTTTGGGTGGTGGGGGGCGAGCTTGAGGGCTGTCAGCGATGCGGGCAGGTCGCGTGCCTTCGTCCCAAATATAGAGCTCGACCGCGCGCCGCCACACGCTAGCTGCCGAAATCAGAGAACCCTAGCTGACATGAACGAGCCGCCTCAGTGATATTGGACAATGTTTCTGTCATGTACGCTGGGCTCTTCGTTTATGGCAGCTGGCGACTGCATTTAAGATTGGTCTAGACTTTGGAAATACGAATGCCAACTGCGAGCCACGTCAGATATAAAAACGACAGATGCATGCGTCACTCATCGCTAGACATTCAACTCGTTTTATCTCGACTTTTGCGATATAATCTAGGACCAGCTTCACCACTCTTTACCCGTTCATCATGCAGATTCTCAGCGCCGCCGTCTTCTTGGCCGCCGCCGCCGCCGCCGCTCCTTCTGCCAGCGAAAAGGTCTTTGTAAGTCGGGAATGCTCCCCCCTCTCTCTCCTCATTGCCAGAGTTCCCATATCTAACCTGCTGGGGAAAATAAAGGGTACCCGCTACACGGACTCCAACTGCAAGAAGGTGCATTCTCTGCCAAACCGCGACTTCAAGGCCGGCGAGTGCATTGACAAAACCACAGTCCAGTAAGTTTGCAACAGAAAATCAACTTGTCAGGTCTGGTGTTAGGCTGGCGGCAAATTTTGCTAACGCTGTTTCCTCCCCTACGCTGCAGCTCTCTCAAGTTTCCGACCGACAAGGTGCAGTGCTACATTTTCCAGACACGCGAGTGCAAGGGAAACTGGTTTTGGTTCACCCCGCCTGTCAAGGGCTGCATGGGAATGGATTCTTTAGACTGGGACGGTGCGCGCTCTTTCATCTGTCAGCCGCACCCCGGCAACTAAAAGGAATAATGTATAAGTACACCGAGAACAACTTTTATCCTTAAATAGCCAGTAAGAGATTTTTTTATTGACTGCTGCGAAGAATATTTTGGTCTTCGATTGTGGACCACAATGCTTTAGGCAAGAATGTAAACTATTCCGTAGCTTCTAAGCTTGCAAGTTTATTCCCCAAGTCACCATGTTTCAGTGCATGCGCGAGATGGACTAGCAAATTGAGATCAAAATAGAACTGTAATTCGGAGGAGGATGCAGTGGCGTTGTTAGTTGCAGACACGCGAATGCACCAGTACTGGCAGAGGCCTCGGCCATCAGCCAGGCAGGTGGAGAATGACAGCGTAGTTATAAAAAAACAGGGCTGGACGTAACCAACTAGCACGACACGGTTCTACAAAAGTCACAAGGAAATACGTCAAAATTAAGTTCATGTATTGCATTTAAAGGACTGAACCCTTGTCTAGTATATATTGCGCGCCAGATAATCAAGCTCCCGCACCTCAGTGCTGGGGATACTCCCCAACGCACATGTACGACTTGGCCTTTGGCCAGTAGCCCTTGCTGGTATCGTAACACGCTCCGTATCCATCGTAAGATGCAACCTTGCCGGGACCCTTGAAGTCCTGGAAGTCAGCCACAAGGTTGCCTGTGCACTGGTGACCTCGGAATGGTGAATTAGTAGCTGGTTGCAAGCAGTGAAAAGACGCAGAAGGGGGGGAACAGAAAGCGACCGAGGGGATTTTGAAACGTACTCGTAGAGGATACAGATGGCATAATACTCCAAATTCAGCGATCTGTTCGCAAATAATCGTTAGCAGGCTATACTTTGCGCAACCAGATGAATCATAGGGATTCTTTTTGAGGCTACATACTTAACGGTCTCCAGCTCAATGCATTCGCCGACGTGATAATCCCTGTTAGGCAGAGAGTGCGGCTCTTCGCACTTGTGATCGGCGTAGCGCTCGCCCTACACGCTTCGTTGTTAGCGGTGGGGGCCCAAAAAGTCAAGCAGCAGCGAGGAGCTGGGGAGGAGTTCCACGAACCGCAAAGACTTGCGTGGCGGAAGCTGCGCCCGCGGCAGCGATGAGGAGGGCAATCTGGGACAGCTGCATGGTGGAATGGGCGGGCAGTAAGTTGGCTATTCGAGTTGAGATGGAGAATGGGATGAGAGAAGGCGACTGCAGGATGGGAGTGATGGGACTGTCACTTACATATGCAGTGCATGGTTCAGAAAGATGCGAGGCTTTCAATTTTGAACTTGTCGGTTTTCGGCACACGGTCGAGAGCCACCATAGTGAAATACGAAGCAGAATGAAACCTCTCGTTACTGTCGAACTTAGTCGGTGCTTTCAGGCTGTGAGTTGATTTCATGCGGCTTACTTCTTACGCAAGCCAGCAACAGGCTATATTGTCTTTACGCTACCTAACGCGGTTCTCTAGCTTGGGGAGCTAAGGCGAGTCTTCCTGACTACCTAGCGATCCCTGTAAATCCCAACTCTGGTGCAACAACATCAGCTCAAGTTTCTGTTTCGCTGCCTTTGACACAGAAACCCGAGAATTCTGAGCCCTATGCATAGATGTGGCCAAAGCAGGGCCTGTTAAGCTACCCAACGGACGCTCTTCTCCTGTTTGGATTTGAACCGCGATGTGACAAACAAATGACATGACGGGAGAGAACTTGAACAGCTTCGTATCGCACCGCAGTTAGCTTCGGCGGACGAAAAAGGGCCCATGCCTTATGGGGCTTCTATCGTGGCCGAGACCCTGAAAGAAGGCTGCGCTCCACTACGGTATTCGCTTGCCATGGGAGTGCTGACGAGGCTGCACACAGCCTGATCGTTTGTTAGTTCGTTAGTTCGTCTATTTTGGGAGCTGTGGCACGCGACAACGACGGTAAGCCGCTGCTGCGCAGCTACGCCATCCGTTGTGGACAACTCGTAAACTTGCCTGAGTGTGACGAGTAACGTTAGAGGCGACGGGGCTGCGATAACAAACCCATGTTTTTCTAGAACGGCAGAAGGTAGCTTCCAATAAACAACTATGTAGGACGAAGTTGTTATTGTGGTCATGTGCATGGAGTTCTGCTTGACAGTGGGCGTTAAAGAGGAAAGTCAACAAAACAAAATATCGAACAGCTTGAATAAAACATCTTTATTAAATTCTACAAGCGTAAATGAAGAAATATTGCATTTTCTCGCCCATCTTGCCGGACAGGCATGGGTTGTATTGGTGCTGTAGGGTAGCGGCTCTAATGTCTGTAAGCTAAATAGAGGAAGCCACTTGCTGCTATTCGAGTGTCGCCTTGACACTCTCATTTTCTGCATACGTATCTACGATAGCGTCATAGTCTATTCGCCTTTCACACGTGGCGATCACGTTGAGCGGATACTTTCCCTCAAGGTTCTTGTTAGCCTCAATGCGCTAAAATGTGCTATCGGAATGTCGGACTCCGAGTCGAACCACCAGCAAACTGCGCATCCTATATATATCGCCGACCGGCTCTGCGTACCCGGAAAAATAGGATACAATGGATACAATTAAGAATATAATACTAGAAACCTCGCCTGGCCATGCTGTCCGACGATGAAGGCCGCCCGAGCTCGACAGATCCGCTGTTGGGCACTCGCCGCACTCTAGCATCGCCGCCATCACCGAACCACGTAGACGAATACGAGCGCAAAAATGTCGAATATCGACTCTACATATCCCATACGCTTTCGGCATGGAACTCACGGCTCTTCGAGTTTGGCGCCGTCTTGTTCCTGGCGTCCATCTTCCCCAAGACGCTGCTGCCCATGTCCGTCTACGCCCTGGCCCGGAGCCTGTCCGGCATCGTCCTGGCGCAGCCGGTCGGTGCCTGGATTGATCGAGGTAACCGGTTGAGCGTTGTCCGCGCATCTATTATCGGCCAGCGCGTGCCGGTGGCGGCAAGCTGCGGTGTGCTGTGGCTGCTGGAGCGTCGGCGCGACTCGATGGCGACGGGGCATGTCGTCGGCTTGCTGTCGCTTCTGTGTGCGTTAGCGGGTGCGGAAAAGGTCTCGGCCATGGCGAATACGATGGCTGTAGAGCGTGACTGGGTGGTCGTGATGACTGAAGGAGATGATGCTTGGCGCCGAGGTACGTTTGTTGAGGAGAACAAATGGTGCTCAATTGAAAGCCGAGATTTACAGAATATTAGTTTTAAACGCACGGATGCGCCGTATCGATCTGCTTTGCAAGCTGCTAGGTCCATTGGCAATTTCGATAATTGCGGCCTTTTCAACCCGAGTCGCGATTGTGGTCACGCTCGCTATGACTGTTTCGTCGGTCTTCTTCGAATACATGTGCATTGCCAGAGTATGATGCATCCGATTCCAACAATTCAAGCAAAGTTGCTCACAGAAATAGGTGTATAAAATTGTAACTGCGTTGCAGATTTCTTCCGTAGGAGAACGGACAACGGCCAGCACCTCAGCACCATCAATAGCCGCCAAAGTCAAGGCGTTGATCGCTGCCGTTGTTCCCATCACGTCCTTCGCAGAGTACTTTAGGCACTCGGCCTTTCTCCCATCGTTTTCGCTCTCACTTCTATATCTCACGGTTCTGTCATTTTCCGGACAATTTATAACATTTCTCCTATCCATCGGCTTTACACCGCTTCACGTCGGCATTGCCAGGACGGGCAGCACCGTGGTCGAGCTGAGCGCGACCTGGGCCGCGCCCAGACTGATGAACTACATGGGCCCAATACGCGGCGGAATCTGGAGCCTAAGCTGGCAAATGATCTGCCTCACAATTGGCTTGACATTTTTCCTCCGTGATGGGTTTGGCACAGACGCCACTCACACCTGGACTTCTGTTGCTGGCCTCGTCGCGTGCATTGCGATGAGCCGGCTTGGCCTCTGGGGCTACGATCTCTGCGCGCAGACACTTGTTCAAGAGGTTCGTGAGCGAGCCGATGTCTTTATGCCACCGCTGGAACTAATACTGCGTACTAGGAGGTCGAAGAGGGACACCGAGGCGCGTTCTCGAGCGTTGAAGCCTCTTTTCAGAATTTGTTCGAGCTGCTCTCCTTCGCAACCACGATTGCATTTTCTCGCCCTGAACAGTTTCATTGGCCGCTTGTGATCAGCATTACGGCAGTGTACCTCGCGGGTGCGCTGTACGCTTTCTTTGTGCGAATGAGGAGGGGACATTTGTTTCACCAGCCATCATGTCTAAAAGTCGAAGCGGAAATGTAGAAGGCGCTGCTTTCATAGTTCTCGAGGGGAATTGGGAGAGGATCAATGCAAAGCAATACAGTTCGTGCCCAGAACTAGGGCGGCTCATTCTGCGCCACGCGCGTCTCGGAGATTGGCGAGGCATGCACGATTGGGGTGGCTTGGCGTCCAGACTGCAGCCAAGCCATCCCCATGAGCATTGCCTGTGCCAGCGCCGGCATATAACACGCACATAACTGCCCGGGTTCCCACCTTGAAGGAGAAATTTGCAGGACCTCGGGCGCCGATGTGACGTGCGGAGAAATAGAGTTCAATCTTCGACACCGTCTCTTGTCATGTAGACTGTCGAATACAACAGTCTAAATTCATCCGAAAAAATTACGTTTGCTACGCTGCAACATCGTAACCGCCCAGAAAGGGCCTCGGCGATCGGAATAGTTGCGTCGACATTGTGGCGCGGCCCCCGTCTAGAAGCATCCATGCTTTTGCCCCGGACGCCATGCTGCTGGAGAAGTCCACTTCGCGTCGGATAAATTCCCTGCACTCGATGATGGGGTTTGTCCTGCAGTATGCTATGCTTGAATAAACAGCCCGTATTGTTTTCCTTTGATTAATATGGCATTGAATCACGTAATGCCCCGTATTCTATTTAGATTGCTGGTAGTTACGGTGTCGGTGGTTGGGAACTTACTCTATTGGGCAGGTAGCATGGCGCTGGAGCATAGTCACCACCTTTGGGCGTATTTAGGGAGAGCGCTACAGAGCCGGATATCCGTCGTCGTATTGTTGGTATGGGGAGCAAAGTCACTCAATGATGAGACGGCTACATGAGGCAGCAGCAGCGGAAAGTCTACCTGCTGATATTGTTGGTCATTGTTGGACAAGGGAGAGGGGGAAACCAAACGTAGAGGTAATGCGCCGTGGGGATTCAGAGCCACGAGTCACTAGAGGCTCAGCCAGCGCCGATGAGAGCGCAAACCAACTGGCCAAGAGCCGCTATTCAACCCCATAGATCGCCATGTTTGGGCGGAGTTACAGAAGGGGTTCCACCACAATCTACCCGCAGAGGACATGCTCAGTGGGATTTTAGTCTTCGCTGGCTGACGCTTGACTCGGCATTGGCAACGAGTTAGCAGACAGGACAATCGGCCTAGCATCGGGAACAAGACAGGCGGAAAGGGTGCGCGACGGCACACGGCAGATCAGCCATTGGCGAGATGGCCATTTTGACAAGTGACCTTCTCAGTTGGGCAGGGCGCTAATAATAGGCCTCTACTGGTATGACGGCATAGTTCCTTCAAGGTGTTTTTCGTCTTTTGCCCTGCAACCTGATCTCGGTACCTGCCTGTTTTGCAGCGTCGCATGGACCATATGGTATCTTTGCCACTGGCCCCAATGATCGCCAGGAGCACTCCGCCTTGGTCGCTGAGCCCGAACGGTACTAATCAGCGGGCCATGTGCGTCCTTAGCCTCTTTGCCTCTCCACCACCAGCATTGAAGCAACAATGGCACTGGGTCTCGGGGCCGCAGGTTCGTTCTTGGGGAGGGAAAATCGTCTGCCCGTGGTTGGCTGCTCCCTAGCTCCAGCACGGTGGGCGGTAACCTCAGGCGAATCAGCGGCCAGGTCGCCGCCAATGGCCTTCCCAATGTGGCCCTAGTTGATAATGCCGTGAGGCGATCTGCGAAGCCCGGTGCGGTCAAGTACCCGTTCTCTCCAGTTTGGTGACTTCACCCTACGGGGCGCGGCCGGGTTGCCATTGCCCATTGGAGCAGGTGGAAAATGGCAGAATGGGACTCTTACAATGAGTATAAGATGCTGGGCACCCGCCCTCAATTGTCTCTGCTGGTTCAGGTTCAAATCACTTTTTGAATCCCCTCTTTTCCTTTGCTCTACCTTCTTCTCTTTTGACAATGAGGTGGTCTGCTGCTTTCTTCTTCGGCCTCGCCTCTACGGCGCTGGCCAAGACGATCAACCGCGTCCCGGACCACGAATGGGACTTCATCGTCAAGGGTGATGACATTCAGCGCCGCGAGGCTACGAATGCTACTCTGGCCCCTTACAGCCTTCGCGTGAAGAGCGTCGACCCCTCCTCGCTCGGCGTTGACAAGGTGAAGCAGTACGCTGGTTACCTCGACGACAACGATCAGGACAAGCACTTGTTCTACTGGTTCTTCGAGTCTCGCAACGACCCGGCCAACGACCCGGTCGTTCTGTGGCTCAGCGGTGGTCCTGGCTGCTCGTCTATGACTGGTCTGTTCTTTGAGCTTGGCCCTGCCAAGGTCAACGAGAACATCCAAGTCGTCAACAACCCCAACTCCTGGAACAACCGTGCCAACGTCCTCTTCCTCGACCAGCCCGTCGGCACTGGCTACTCGTACGGACAGGGTAGTGTTGACAGCACTCTTGCCGCCAGCAAGGACATCTACGCTCTCCTCAAGCTCTTCTTCCAGCAGTTCCCTCAGTATGCCAAGCAGGACTTCCACATTTCGGGCGAGTCGTACGCTGGACACTACATTCCCGAGGATGCTGCTGAGATTCTCTCGCACTCTGACAGCGGTATCAACCTGAAGAGCGTCCTGATCGGCAACGGTCTCACCGACGTCTACAACCAGTACCCCCAGTACCCCGAGATGGCCTGCGGTAAGGGTGGCTGGCCGTCTGTTCTCGACTCGAGCACCTGCCGTCGCATGCGCAACGCTATCCCCGCCTGCCAGGATGCCATCCAGCAGTGCTACTCTACCCAGAGCGATGACGACTGCACCTCGGCTTCCCAAACCTGTGGTTCTGTTTCGAACCCCTACTACAACGGTGGTCGCAACCCGTACGACGTTCGCACCCAGTGCGAGCCCGGCTCCGGTGGCCTCTGCTACACCGGCATGAACTACGTCGAGCAGTACCTGAACCGCAAGGATGTCATGAAGGCTCTCAATGTCGAGGTTCAGAGCTTTGACAACTGCAACAACGATGTCAACTATGCTTTCCACGCCACTGGTGATGACATGAAGCCCATCCACCTGAACGTGCCCACGATCCTGGCCAAGAGCGTTCCCGTTCTCATCTACGCTGGTGATGCTGATTACATCTGCAACTGGCTCGGCAACCGTGCCTGGACCAACGCCTTGGACTGGCCCGGCAAGTCTGCCTTCACGTCCGCCCAGACCACCAACATCACCTACAAGACCGGCAGCGGCGACGCCTACGGTACTGTGCAGCATGCCCAGGGTCTCGCTTTTGCCCGCATCTTTGGTGCCGGTCACTTGGTTCCCATGAACAAGCCCGAGCCCATCCTCGACCTTGTCAACCGCTGGGTCCACGATGGTGACTTCCAGAAATAAATACCCTTGATTGATGAGGATGTACATGGTTGTATATAGCCAGCTCTGGGTATACGAAGGAATCTCATGAAGATGTATATAAGAATATGAATATTGAATTGATGAGATTACGCAAAGACAAAACCGGATTTGAAACAGGAACAATCGTGATCTGCGTAAAGAAATTGAGAGTCAACAAGTGACTCCGACACCCCGCGCGACAGCATGGGCAACGGCTTAAAGCTGGTAACTTAGCCTCTGTTTACTTGCTAGATTTCATCAGTATTCGTTCTCGCTTTGAAAGACAGGCCGTAGCGCCAGCCTGACCGGGTTTATGCCCAGAAGAAAAAAATCATTGTGATATAAGCACGGGGTTGAAAAGATAAATACAGTCCGCGAAAGGGTTAGTGATCGTTGGCGCTGTTGCTGGTGATGCCTGGTAATGGGCGGCGGGCGGTCCCACTTGTCGCGTCTTCCCAACGTCCTGGCACGTCTAGAGCTTGGCAGCGTTTTGGTTCTTGCATGACGCAACAACGACTGCGTTCTCGATTGACCTGCGAATAAATCATCCGGTAATTAATAATTCAAGAGGCGACGCTATAAGAAATGGCCGGGTGATTTCTGATGGTGCCGCGCCGGACGAGACAATTCAGCACCTAAGCCGATATTTACGCCTGATTACGACGAGCGATACGCATCATGGCCGATACACCAACTGGCGGCCGCGACCGTCCTACGCGAACACCCGCTGGGAGAACTACATCGCAAAGGACCCCCTCAGGCCGTACGGGTAACCCGGACTCTTCCATTCACACGCCGCTCGACCGTACCGGACCCCGCGATCTCGTTAACTCCGTTCGTCGCGGGCTCAGTGCCTCGGGTCGCAAGAATAACAATGCCCCAACGCCTCATGCAACCGCCGCGCGCAGAGCGCTGGAACAGCGGCGGACAGCCATGTTTACACCAGGAAAGAATCGCCGCCGCAGCTTGCGCGAGCAGCACCAGACACCGATGAACATTCTCAACATGCTGGCCAAACGACTGGCGCCTTCGACACAGCAAGTAGCAACGAGCTCCTCCCCGGCCGACAGAGCAGACCAGTCAAGCCTGGCGCCGATCGGAGAACGCGAGGAATCGGATGACGAGGATTACATGGACGATGTGGAGGGCGATTATGATGACGAGGACGAAGACGACGACCTCCCACCCCCGCCAAGACTATCGCTACCGTTGCAGGAAGATGACGAGGATGACACTACCGAGCTTCGACCGCCCCGCCTGTCAGAGATACCAGACGAAAACTACACGGTGCGATCAGTAGAACTACCACGCGAAGAGCCGGGCTCGAGGTACTCGCGACCTAGTTTCCAAAGTAATCGTGGGAGCGATTTCTTCGACCCCAATGAGCCAACGGTCGACATGACAGGACGCCCCTCGGATTTCTTCCCGGGCTCTTTATTGGAGGACCTCCGCGGTAGAGCCGAGGTCAATGCGCAGGCATTTCAACTGTAAGTGTTTGGACAGATGGAGATGGGACCTGGATAGCATCGCTAACTATCTGAGTAGAATTGACAATGATGCTACCATGCGCACTGTTGGGCGCGAAAGTGGATTTACACTCGGCGTCCCGCCAGATGTCGGAGATCAAACTACCTTTGTACTCTCAGAGCCAGGTGGTGATGCGCCGGCCACTTCACCTATGCCAGGCATCGCGGCGACGGCAGCATCGCGGCGGGGTGGAGATAATACAACTATTGGTAATATTTCACTTATACCTCAAGGTACAGTCGATGGGGACTTGCCGCAGTTCCCCGATGAAGATGACGGCGATCATCACGAACGAGAACTCATCGACTATGAAGAGCCTACAGGCAGACAAGATGTTGAAGATGAACAAGACCCTGAAGCGGGCCGTAGACGGGCTTCCGCCTTGCAGGACCAGGAAACATTTATCTCCGAAGGCGAGGATAGCGACCCGGCAGATATCACAATGCGCCAGCAAGATACGAGCATGACACTAGACCGGTCTGCTCCAGCTCGTCGTGGGCCGAAACCAAAGAAGAAGCACAAGCGTATCTCTCGTCATGGCGCTGAGTACCCACCTTTACCACCAGCTTTTGTAAGGCGCGTGGCACATCGCGCTGTTCAGAGCTCTGGTCTTAGCAATCACCGCATCTCATCAGATGTCTTGGCGGCGCTGACACAGGCCTCCGAGTGGTTCTTCGAGCAGCTTGGTGATGACCTCGGTGCGTACGCGGATCACGCAAAACGAACGGTTATCGAGGAGAGTGATGTTCTCACACTGATGAAGCGGTAAGCGGATGGACGATTAAACGTTGTGATGGCGTTGGCTAATGAATCTCTCCAGACAACGCCAGATTGGCTCCGACGCTACACTCTTTTCTCTGGCGCAACGGCATCTCCCAAGAGAGCTGTTGCAAGAGCTACGAATGCCGCAAGCTGCCAACCTAAAAGGCCAGCGCCACAAGAGCTTGACACGATATGATGATGATGACGATGACGCTTCTGAGATTTCATAATTGCCTTTTTTTCTATTGACATATTGTACAAATGGAGTTTTGGAGTACAGCTAGGCGGTTTTACATGTATTTACAGAGTGCGCGTCGCGCGGACACGACGAACAACATCGGAAGCGGGCTTCTTCATGACGAGGTACATCATGATGGATGTCGCAAATGCGAGTCCGTACCTGCAGCTCGTTAGCAAATCATGCAGCATGTCTCTGAAAAGTAATAGTCGTACCAAGTGAAGATGTACTGGGCGTGGTTGTTGCGAAGGTTCACCTCGGCTGGTCTGCCAAAAGGGATACCGCGGGCCTCATAATCCATCATTCTGATATACTCGGGCTCTACAATCGCCGAGTTAGCGCTTTCACATCATAACAGGCCTTGAATCAGTTCAACGTACCCATCGTCGCCTCCACCCACACCGGCTGTGCTCCCGTCAACTCGGCCATCTGCTTCACGTCCGGAAAGTAAAACTCGCCCTTGTCGGGCCTGTTGTCGGGCGTGAACATGTTCTTCTTCCAGGGCTCGCGCAGCAGGCCCTCGATGGTCACCTCGCCGGTCGGCAGGCCCTGCGGCCGCGTGCGCTGGTCGCGGTGCTTCTTGCTGATCCAGCCGCGGTTGATGAGGATCGTGGA
>JANAKD010000518.1:0-17404 GCA_027627215.1 Lecanicillium saksenae | reverse complement strand
CGTGCGACTAACGCCACCGGCTTCCGTCAACGTGACTGGCGGGGCAATCGGTCGAGGCTTGCTGTCTGCAATAGTGGCCGTCTTTCGAACTGGGCTGCGCCGTCCTGAGCTTGTCTGCCCCTCGACGGTAGTGTTGCGCCCACTACTTCCAGGTTTCTTTACTTGCACCGCCTTCGGTGGCGACTTGGTTCCTGCGGCCGCCTGCATAGATTCCTCTTCCTCCGGGTTGAACAAAATTGTATTTGTCGACAGTGTCCGACTGTGCATTCCACGACGTTGGTTGGATGCACGAGGAGTGGTTGGCGTTTTCGTTGGCATCGCACCATAGGAGCTGTGTGACGATGCGAGTTTTCCAACGCTGGCGCCGAGAACTGGACCAAAGTAATCCTCCTGTCTCGCCATTAAGCGAGTCTTGTCTTCACCAAGGCCTGGGCCGAGGTTGGTGGCAGCATCTTCTTCATCTTCATCGTTTGTGACAAGCTCATCGTCACCATCTGCATCTGTCTGGTCTTTGAATTCGACGTTGAAAGACGGCAGGCGAGACGTAGACGTTTGGCCTGGACCAAACGCACCGTTGTTCGACAAAAATTCAGCCGGGTCGCTTGCTGTAGATCGTACGTCTGATACGTGACGCAGATGTGATCCTCGTTCCCAGCCGACACTCATTCGTCTCTGCCAATCGGGCACAGCGCGGCTGTCGATCGTCGGCCAGTGATTACCACCACCATCTTCCTCATGCTGCTCCATCCAATTGCGGATGGCATTCTGCGTCTTGCGTCGCTCGTTTCTCCGCTGCGTTCGCAGTGTCGCACTCGCCGGAGCTCGTCTGAACAATTCTTCAAGGGCGCGATCTTTCTGGAATCCCGCGACAGACTCTTCTCGAACTCGGATGTTGGGGCTAAAGATGGCCGTTCGGGTAACAGCGTCGCCAAAAGAAATCGCGCGGCGTCTGCCTCTACCGTGATTCTCAACCAGATCAGTAGGCTCAAACATCGATGGTGCGAGCCAAAATCTCTCGTAAAGATAGATGCAGAAGAGAATGGGAAAGTGCGTCGCCTTGATGATCGTTCGATTCAGCCACACAAACTGCTTGAGAGGCATGCAGTACCGAAGAGGCATAAGCACCCACGCAAAAATGTTCGTCGGCGCAATGTACGAAAATAAGGCGTCATTCTTGACCATCGATATCGTGTTGATGGCAAACACAAATTGGTGTTCTTCCGTAGCGTTGGAAGCAATCGCCGTGAAGGAGTTGGTCAGGACCGTAATGAGGATAGTGACGACTAGGTAGTGACAGATGATCAAGAAGACAATCATCAGAATCCTGGCTAGCCAATTATAAGTCGGCCATACGTCCCATACTGCAGGTGTAAAGCCCATGAGAATTTGGAAAATCTTGTAAGCAACCTCGCCACCGTCACTACCCACATTCGACAGCGTAAAAAAGACGTAGAAACCGCTGCACATGATCAGAACCAGTACGAATACAGCTGCCAAATCAACCGTCATGAGTCGGAATGCAATGAGCAGCTGCGAAAAGTACTGGTAATGGTCAAGCACACTGAAAATGCGCGGCAGAAGAAGGATTGCGTTGGCCGCCAGAACATCGTAAGCCATGTCGTTCCAGTGATGCGGGTCAACGAGGAAAACTCCATAGGCGCGCATGCAGTAGTAGACAATGAGAAGGACCAAAATGCCGAGATCAAACACATTCCAGAAGCTCATAATGTAAAGAGCGAATCCTTGTTCGTTGAAGCCGACCAGTTCGTCAAGCATGAATCCCGCGCTCCAAAACCAAAAGACCAGCTCCAGTCCGCTAATGTGTACTGAGCGCTGAATCAACACTGCCAGAAACAGACCAATCAGGACTGCCAATGATAGTGTGGACAGAAATGACCGATAGCGCGGCACTCGGAGACGGGAAAGCTTGAACATGGAAGCCTGTCGCGGATCGTACAACATGACTGTACGACGCCCGTTTGGAACGTGATATTGGTTGTGTCGGGGTGCTGTGTTGCCCAGGAGCGGAGTCCTGTCGTCTATCTTGTTGGGCGACCCATTTGCCTGGCTGTAGAAGCCGCTAGGAGCCTCCTCTCTATGCAGTGTATCAGCAGAGGAGTAGAACGAAATGGCGCCGTTCCAGATTGCTTCGAGCTGCTGCACGACGACGGGGTGGGCAAGGAAATGCTTTGCCGACGCGCGAATGGCAACTTCCAGTGTCGAGGTCCGTGATGCGGTCAAGGTGCCCTTGGCTTTTCCGGTGGCCCTGGCCGCGATATCCTCGGATGCGCCTGGGAGGCCTTGGAGAGGGTAAAAGTCATAAGCCAGCGCATCAATCAGCTCACGGGTGGAATATTCCTTGAGCAGCTTCAGCGCCAATAGCTCGCAGACCTTGGATCGTGTGTTGCTTATTCCCGTGTTGGCGGCATATCGCTGTCCTTCCTTGGTGAATTGCAGGCAGTTGGCCATCAAGGCATATAGCGTGGCTCGCGAAAAGTGCTGGGCGCGAATCTGCTGCTGCATGGGCTTGACAAGAAATTGGGATACCTGGGGGGAGCGCAGCTGCTCCCAGGTGAGAGATGTTTCTGTTCGTGTCGATACTATGATTCGAATAGCGTGGGTTATGTTATAGACAGGGAGCGTATCTGAGGGAGCCGGCCGGTCAGTCGAGAATGATACCAATATGCGGTTGGCTTGGCTTGGCTTATTACTTACCGAGATGTGTGGAAGAGAATAGAGGAAGGACGGGCAGGCCGCCTGGACCTTGCTGCTCGGCATCGACCAGATCGTCTACCGCGTCGTCATTAGCCTGGTCCTGGGCGTTGCCATTGTCGAGGCCCTGGTCAAAGTCATCGTCTTCTTCGTCGTCGTCGGCCTCTGTAAAGTCGGCCGTGGCATGCACGCGGGCAGAGAACTGGCGCGGCGGGCGCTGAGGCGGCGGCGATGGGCTGTACGTCTGCTGGAGACCGACACGGCGCTGTCTGCCGTGGCGGGAGGTGAACATGGTGACTGAGCTGGAAGCGTGGCCAGCAATCTACGCGTGCTGGAGCGCCATCCAGGCGTTTGGTGAAGCAACGAGGGCAGGCAGGGCTGTAAGGTGCAGAGACGCTTTGGCTGGTGGCGACGCAACGTGCAGCACACCCGACTGCAGGATGCCTTGGCCGGGTTGGTGTGGAGGAAGCAAAGAGATGAAAAAGGCTGTGGATGCACAGGAAATCAAGATTCGAGGTTTGAGCAGAGGCAGTTGGTGGTTTGTGGTGCGACAAGGGGTGGTGGTGGTGGTGGTGTGGCGGCTGCCCCCCTTCAGGTCAGACGCAGACAGCAGCACCCTCGCATACCGCAAAAAAGGCCAAGGGAGCCTTTCTGGGAGCCGATCGACGGGCCAACTTGGCAGGGAATAACTTGTTTTTATTTTTACGGAACGCGCTTTCTCTTCCTCGGTTAAGCTTCCCCATTTATTTTTTTATTTTTATTTTTATTCAAGCAGTGACAGGCGGCGCCATGGACACAATGAGTGATGAAGAGCGGGGTGCAAGACAGGCTCATTTATGGTGCAGTGCGAGGACGAGATTACAGTACCCATAGCGGGATCCGTTGCGGCTCTGGGCGGTGGGCATGGGTGCGCAACAATGCTTTGTTTGCTTGCTGGCAGAGTATGTGATTCTTCTTCTGGTTTGTCCGTCTTATCTTGGGTTTCCCTCCTCGGTCAATGAATCTACATGCATCTCGCATCCACCATGTCTCTGTTGGCCAGCACCAGCTGCAGCCCATTGACGTCGCAGGCGCTGCAAACTGGGGTTATGCAGGTGGACGCATGACACCATCTGCCTCCCCACCGGGCGCATCCCGCGCTGGTAATTGGACGATGCACGCCTGCACGTTCTGCAGGCTAGTCATGGGTTGGGTTCTCTTTTCTTCCCTTGTGATATTAAAAGTTTTTGGATGCGGTCAAGGCTCGATTGCAACGGTGAGCTCGACACTACATCAAGTATCGTGCGATTTTATCCAGCTAGCTGAACGTTGCAACGTCGCGGCCGTTGGAAGTGATGAGTGCCTGGCTGAGTGAATGTACGAGTAGAAGACGTACTAAATGTCGCTAGGTGTCGGTTGTCGAGAATCCTACAGAGGCACAACCTGCTCGGAATTCAAGAAGTTAGAGACTAGGATAGATGTAAATACGACCAAAAATACACACGATGTAATTTTATCCACCACAGAAGCAGCTCTGTGACCAAAAATGACACATTCGTAAATCTAGCGTCCTGTAGGGTACCGCGTCGCACGCGCTTCCTCTCCAGTCTGTGGCTCAGTCGATCATGGCGCAAACTTGTGGCGCGAGCTATCAGAATCGGGATAGCTCCGATTGGCGTCCCAGTTAGGCAATTCCGAAACCTTGCTGCATAATCAGTACAAGAGCCGAATGATGGCGTCCTATTCCTTCCAAGTCAAGTCCTCTAAGCATGGACCTGATAACAAAGCCTTGTCTCGGAAATTATTCACGTCTACGCAATGCAATGGGAAAGCTGGGCCAAGAAGACCGTGGGAAATGCCCTCACGCGACGATACTAGCTGGCGAGAGCCTGGAGCCAAACCAGATCGCACACAGCATGGACCCTCTCCAGATTTACCCGACAGCGCCCGCAAGCACGTCATCAACAGCAACTCTGAAAAAGGCAAGCGGAGAATTCAGCTGAAGATAATATTCTTCCCTCATGGGGTTTCGAATGGTGGTAGCTTTGACAGGTGACACCTTGCAAGGACATGCCCTCGCAAGCTGACCGGGGCTGAGCTCTTGACTGAACTCCGTTAGCGCAAGTGATTATCGCGATAACACGGACGCCCGGAGATTGGCCTTTTACTTGTATCGTCTTGATAAAAATCTCGGCAATGTTCTTACTCGCCCAATCTGCTACTATGGATGGCGCACAACCATATCCCAAGATGAAACAGTGGTCGAGAATGCTACCTTGACCTGTTGATCAGCATTGCCATCCAACGCCTGGTTCACAAACGAAGAGGATGCAACGGCTGCTGACGTCGAAAACGCTCCCGACCAATGCAATTTCGTCTCAAGCACTGGTGTACTCTGATGCAAGGCCCGGATTATGGAGGGCAGCTTGGTTGTAGCAGAAAGGACTGTAGCTGCGCCGTGGATGTATATGGCGAGAAAAAGAGACGAAGAATAGACTCTGCGCTGCAGCCACTCAATAAATTGATTATAACATGCAGTCGAGATGCAAACGCGAGTGAGCTGGCCAGCCATGGTCCATGGGCGCCGGTTCACGCGGTTTGGTGAGAGTCGGCCGGCTGGCGATGTTGCTGCGTATGTGGCACGTAGATCGACGTGGTTTCTCCCATTTCTCCACCAGAATTGTGTAAATAAGGAATCAGGCCATCGTGTCAGGCTGCTCCTCTGAGCGGATCCTCTGAGGATTCAACCAAGGCGAACGAGCGTAGGAGTGCACAGTCATCGCAAGCTGCGAGCCCAAGCGGGCCACCCGACGGAAACCTACCAAGAGCAGCGTGGTTGAGCCTCTAAAAATAAAACCAGACCCCCCATGCACTTTATACAATGTTTTTATGTCATGGCCTGATTTGGCCTGGGGAGAGTCGATTTAAGCTCTGGAGGGCAGCGCGTGCGGACAGGCTGGCTACAAGCGATTGCGGTGCGCCGATGCAGCACCAATGCGGTGTGGGGCCCCTGATATATTAGCCTGGATTATTAGCAGCAGCCCGCACCCTGCGATTCAGGGGGCGAGCGAAAAGTAGTCACAAGGCTCCATGCTAAATTGCAGAGGGAGCGGTTCCTTGGTTGCATTATGACGGCAGTAATAAAACAGGTTGCCAACTCGAGCTCCCAATCCAGCCTGGTCTTGGTGGGCTACCCGGCTTGCCAGCACGACAAGGTACCGTCTGCTGGATCGCGCGCTGGCGGCCTGCCCTTTGGATGACAGGCGGGGACGGCGAGCGAGCGAGGCCTCCTGGTCAAAGCAAAGTACCTAAAGCAAAGCAAGGCAAAGCAGATTTGCGCATCGAATAACAGGAACCTGCTCAAGGGGACAGAGAGCATCAAATATTGCGCTGCGTTTTACCTCGACAACGGGGCAAAGCAATATGGTTGTAGAACTTGTTTCATGCACGTACATGGGAGTGGCGGGCAGCGGCGGGCAAGTGGCGGTCTGGTTTCCCCCAATGAGGTTCCAATGAGGCCCCAAGGGCGCCTGGGGGAGTTTGGTTCCTGGACGCTAGCGCAGGGCCTAGCAATACTAATTAGCGATGGTCTCAGGGGATGCTTCTCCCAGAGCCTTGGCTCTCAGGGACGCTGGATGCCCTGCACCTAAGCTTCCTGTGCGCCTTCTGCTCGCCCAAGCGAACCAATTCAACCACCAAAAAGAATGTCTGGTTCCCGGATATTTTGTGCACACCAAATAATCCCTGATCCAGAGAGACCCGACACCGACACTGACCCTGGTGACCCTTTTCAACCCTGACTGACCAACTCGTCTGTTTTCGCGCCGGCTCTCTCTTTTCGACGTACTCCTTATTCTCACCAGAAAAACAAAATCATACCACGTTCGAATCATATGCCTTCTTTCTCCTTTTAACCCTTTTTAGTTTCGAACTGCTGCCAGATTCCACCAGCCCGCCCACCCGTGGAGCTCTCTCTCTTGCTCTCGAACCCCCCCCNGTCTCAGGCAGACCCAAGTTGCAAGGCGCGCCGCCGTTGAAACCCGCGCCGGCCAGCTCCTGCCTGCCAACAACCACAACACCACCACCCGCGACCACGTCTCGAGCGCACGCCACTCAATTGGCGGCTGCAGCACTGAATGGAAGCCTGGCCCGCCGTGGAGTGTTACTGACGTCGCCGTCTTGGCCCTCAGCTGCTCCTTGGGTACCCAGGTAGTCTCGTTACTTCTGCGACACATTCCAGGCTAGGACCGACCGCAGAGAGGTAAACCGCCACCGCCATGGCTACTGCCGCCGTCATGGAGCACGTCTCCGAAAAGAGCGACATGCATGTCGACAAGGGCCCGCGAACATCGGCCGAGTCTGTAGAGTCCATCGAGTCCATCGAATCCGTCGACTCTGTCGAATCTGCCAAGCCAGCCCAGCTAGCCAAGCCGACCCAGCCAGCCAAGGCTGTTGAGGCTGCTAAACCCGTCGAGCTCGTCAAGTCGGCCAAATCGACCAAATCTAAATCTGTTCAGCTGGTCGAGCCTGTCAAATCAGTCAAGTCGGCCAGGTCGACCAAATCCGTTCAGTCGATCGAAGGTGTCAAGTCGGCCAAGTCGACAAACGTTGTCGAATCCGTCGGGTCTATGCAGCCGGCCAAGCCCAAACCTATTCAGTCGATCGAGCCTGTTAAATCGACCAAGGCTGCCGAGCCTATCAAGGCTGTCGAGTCGGCCAGATCAACTAAATCCAAATCTGTCGAGTCCATCGAGTCTGTCAGATCAACCAAGTCGGCCAAGTCTATAAACGCTGTCGAGTCCAGCGAGTCTATCAAGTCAGCCAAGCCGACCACGCCGAAATCTATTCAGTCTATCGAGCCTGCCGAGTCTATGAAGGCTGTCGAGTCAACTAGGTCGACCAAATCTAAATCGGTAGGGCCCATTGAGTCGGTCGAGTCTGTTACATCAGCCAACCGGGCCAAGTCGAGAAACTCAACCGAATCCATCGAGTCTGTTCAATCTGTCAAGTCAGCCAAGTCGACTAAATCAGTCGAATCGGTCGAATCGGTCGAGTCGGTCGAGTCTATAGATTTTCTCAAATCTACAAAGTCTGCGCAGCCGGTCAAGTCTATCCAAACTGCCGTGTCTCTCAAGTCGGTCGAGCCTGTTAAACCTGTCGAGCAGGTCGAGCCGGTTGAATCTATCAATTCCGCCGACTCAGTTAAATCGGTTGAGGCCATTGAGGCTGCCCGGTCTGCTTTGATGCCGCCACCGCCAGTACCCACCGAAGAAGAGGTAGACGCCGAGACGCCCAAGATAACTCACGACTCCATGGTCACTGTTCGACTGTCTGAGCCGCCCTCCCTGACCCTCGATACATCTTCTGCCTCGGATTCAGACCCAGAGTCGAGCCCCGTGGTCAGCCCCAAGACCATCGAACCAGAGACGACCAAGGATTCCGAAGACAACACCACCCTCGACGCGCCCGATATCACCAATGAACAAAACCCCCGCGAGAGCGTAGTGATGGTTCGTGACTCGCGAGCTGCACTGCCCCGAGTCGATACCATCCGCAGCCTGCAAGACGAACTCGGCCAGTGCGAGGATAATACTAGTGATACATCTGAAGACCCCGAACCGGTGAATTGGGAAGAGCTAGAAAAGTCAGAAGATCAGCAAACAAAAGATGAAGAGACTGATAATGTGAGTTTTTACCGTCCAATGTGATATTGCCACCTGACAGGCTTGGTGTCGATGCTAATCTTTCAATTCTAGTCGACGGCACTGCTTCTCGCGAGACTGGAACAGGAAAACGCGAAGTTGGCTACGAACCCCAAGACCGTCAGAGTCCAGGCCGTCGAGAGGCTCATGGCGTCTAAGACACGACCTCCATCCATGGCACAACTGCGCCAGATGATGAGCAGCCCAACAGCCCCGGAGCTTCGGTACTCGATGCTGCCGCCTCCGCCCATGACCGACCTGGAGTTTTACGCCGCATTGGTCAAAGACTACCAGCAGACGGCCGCTCGTCTACCGACACTACTCTCAAACAAAATAAGAAAGGGCATTCCGCCACCACTACGTGGTGTTGTATGGATAAGCATGTCAGGATCCAGAGACGCTCAATTAGAAGACAAGTTCGATCGGTTCAGCGGCGAATCTAGTCCCTACGAGCTTCTGATTGGCAAAGATCTTGGTCGAAGCTTTCCTGGAGTCGACATGTTTCGTGAGCCCGACGGTGACGGACAACGCATGCTTGGCAACGTCCTCAAAGCGTTTAGTTTATACGATACAAAGATTGGATACTGCCAAGGCCTGGCATTTCTAGTTGGCCCACTACTCATGCATATGCCTGACAAGCAGGCTTTCTGCGTCTTGATTCGGTAAGTATCCTCGTTTGACGATTAACCGGGGTTCATTGGCTAACAGCAGTCAGTCTCATGGAGCGTTATGACTTGCGAACGTGCTTCTTGCCCGATCTATCCGGCCTGCATGTTCGAATTTATCAATTCCGAGAGCTCCTGCGACATAACTTCCCAGCGCTTTCTGCGCACCTGGAAGAGCTGCAAGTGGAGACCGCATATGTTTCCCAATGGTTTCTCAGCTTCTTCGCTGTCACTTGCCCACTCCCCATGCTGTTCCGTATATATGATGTCATCTTTGCCGAGGGAGCCTCTGAGACTTTGATGCGCGTCGCCCTTGCGCTGATGCGAAAGAACGAGTCTCGCCTGCTGGCTTGCCAGGAGCTGGAAGATGCGATGCAACTCCTGTTATCCCGTGGTCTGTGGGACTGCTACCACTATGACGCAGACGAATTTGTTCAAGATTTTGCAAGCTTGACTGGTGTCGTCACTCGAGAGAAGCTGGCACAACTAGAACAATCTTATCGAGAGTCACTACTTGCCACAGCCAACGCTGCCCGTGCTTCCGACATTACAACAGCGGCAACACGCTTCCTGGGACGCATCTGGGCACATTCCAACACCAAAACGGCAACCTTGGCACCGGGTCTTAGTGCGCCTGGCAAACAATTCAACATTTTGCGACGAAGCACATCGAAGCAGAGCCTCGCGTCTACTCTCAACTCTGTCGAAGCCAGCTCTGCCAGCGTTAGTAGCTCTACCTCTACAGATGGAACCAGCTTGTCCCGAGACTCTGGGAACGCGGATGAAGAGTCCGCTAGCCGCGAATCTACGCCCGTGGGACCCAAAGCGCCGACAAACGCGAAGACGACTGAAGACCGATACTTGCACAGCCAAATCGAAGATTTACTGACGGCTCTTACTGAACTTCAGCGCAGCAATGCCGTCGTTGCGAACCAGCTCCAGCGCGAGCGTGAGGAACGAGATGAAGATCGCCGAGCTGTCCGCGCTCTTCTCGACGGCCTGCGAAGCCGAGCAGGAAACCCTGAATCAGGCCGCGCCGAAATCATGTCAAGAAATCTCCGGGATTCTGCCATTGCAGAAGACATGGATGACGAGGAAGAAGAGCACGAAGACGATGGCTCTGAGGAGAGCGATGACACGGCCACTGTTGGCGACAACAGTGTAAAGGAAGTGGCTTCAACGACGGAGAGCGAGGAAGACAATGCGACGACGCCAATCGCAGATAATACGAAGAAGCCGCTCGGACATGAAGAGACTCTAGCGGCGCTTGAAGAACCGGCAGCGCCACCGTCGACTGAGGATTTGTCTGTTCTACTCGATCGAGTCGAAACCAGATTTGCGCCTGAGGATACAAGCCTGAAGCACCGTTCGTCTATGCTCCTTACAAAATCTCAGTTGCGCGAGGAGCTGTCACAAACCAAGGCCGAACTGAGCACCGTGAGTTCCCAGTGTCAGGATCTCAACCGACGCATATATGACATGGACCAAGAGATGGCTGCTGTAAAGGATCAGCTCAAGGACCGCCACGGTCATGTACGAACGCTGCACCATGAAAAACAAAAGCTGGAGAAGCAACTGCACAGCCTACGCAATACACGAGCATCAGCTAGCCCGTCGTACGAAACGGGTACGACGAAAGATGTCGGTATGGACTGGGCTGCGGCCAAGGGAGCCAACGGCGCAGGCTTGCGCGAGTTGAAGCTTGGACGTAGCAGATCTACGCCGTCAACTCATGGCAGTCTATATAATAAGCGCATCTCATCGCTACCACAGCCCGGTGAGATGCTGAGCGAATCACCGCCAAGCGAGCACGAGGCGTTGCTGCTGGAGCTGGTGCAGGCCAAGACGGCGGAAGCTATCGCAAAGCAAGAAGCGGAAGAGGCAAAACAAAAGCTCGAGGCCCTGCGAAAAGCAACGGGTCTCGCGCCCGGCGACTCACCGTCAGCAACATCAGTCGCGGCCGGAGCTATGGGCATGTTTGGGCGACTGACTGGGCAAGTTACGGGGGCGACGCCAGCGCCCGAGACGGCGGGCAAGCTCACGACTTCGACCTCTGTTAACTCGGCGGCAGGTGGATTTTGGGGATGGAGGAGATAGAGAATGAGGAAAAGGCTGCATTCATAATCATATTTCTTGTACATAGGCATTCCACGGGCAAGATGGACCTTGCTCCGTTGGGTATATATTTGGCGAGCAGCTTTTGGGTTTTGGGATTGAAATTTTTGTTAGAGGACGGATTGAGGAGAGAGACCATTTACGTATTAGGTATCAGCATTGGGATTGGGAACGAAATGGAAGAAATGTAGTGAGAGAAGGGCAGGCAGCAGTGGCATTGTTAGAATTAGAGCATAACGGCACACAGACTGAGAATGATGACGAAACTGCAAAGACAGAAGTTTAATGGGGCTACGTCTGTGAATGTTTGTCTGTGAATGGTTGATATGGTACGTGCCTTGCAGAAAGGCAAAAATAGTAGGTATATTCGTGCTGCAGTCTACATGCAACTCATTACGCAGCAACAGGCCAGATGGCGCCACGCCTCGGCAGTTGTGACGTCGACTTGGAGCTAAGTGAGGAATGTCTTGAAGACTGGCACGTGCTCATGTGTTGACGGCGAACAGGTGATGTAAACACATGGGGAGGGCATCAAGAGGTACATATGAAAGCAGCGGATGGGATGAACTTGGCCAGGGCGTTTCTTGTGGAAGAGCAAGCAGCACGACGGAGGACTGAATTTGGCGTTGTTGTGAAATTGGTTCAAAGGGGAGCAACGTGCTGATGTATACGCACAGCGGGAGAGCCCATGGATGGTGGCGAGGGAGGTAGCGTGTACCTGTGGGCTGGTCGCGCAAGGGCCAGATGCGGCCAACCAGATGGGGCCAGAGGACCGCATTGCAGGTTGGACTGGCATCGAGCAGAGGAGGATGGATGTATACAGTACAGATGGATGGAGCAACCGTTGTGGTCTACGGAAACACAGAGGAACTTGGCAATTTCGATTTGGGAAGTAAATTACAATGACGGAGCTATGGCCACCCCTTTTTTTTTCTTTCTTTAATTATGCAAGCACTTTAGTGCAACAGCTAAAGAGGAACTGTGACTCTGCGAAAAAAAGAGGGAGAAGTTGGAAAAGAAAGAGGATATTGTTTCAGATAATGGACAAGTGGCTTTTTGTCACTACCTATGAATGGAATGGAGATGAAATTGAAGGCGACGGCGTTATTGGCGGCTTATATCATAGAATGGTGAAGTGATAACGATAACAATGCCGAATGGCGGCGACGGGGTTCCTTTATTGGGTCCCGTTGGACTTTTTTTTTCCCTTCTTTTCTTTTTGCTTTGCTTGTTTGTTTCCGCTTTGTGCGGGCACCCAGCAACGGCGACAAAAATAGCCTACGCATATGTACCTATCGGGAGCTCGTCTGGCCTATTGGGTTGACCGCGGAATGGCGTGTTCGAGAGGGTTTCCTTTGGTTCAGGGCTGAATTTACTTGGGGTGCGATACGTAAAGAGATAAGAGCTTGGCTAGTAGAGAGAGAGTAACAACTGCGCGTGATGCAGGATATACTTGGGCGAGAAAGCTGTTCCGGATACTCTGCTTGTACTGGTGGATGGGGGCGTGTCTGTCTGTCTACCTGCAGATTCCCTCGGCTCTGCAAGGGGAATGCTACGATTACACACGACCTTCCCAATACAGCCAAGCAATCACGATGAGATATTTGGGACTCGTGAATTTTTTTNGCTTCTTCTGTATCAGAATTCAAAAGAATGAGAAAGTAAAAAAAAAAAGGTACAGGGACTCACCGATGGAAAGGAAAATGCAGACCGCCTTGCCCACACCCTGGTGGCATCGCATCGATACCCTGCTGCCCAAAGTATGTACACAGCATGTACACTTGTATGGGTGCTAGCTGGGGGTAGAAGGCGAGGCAAGCGTGCAGTAGTTGATCAAGCTTGGGAGAAGAGAAGAAAAAAAGAAGAGAATGTAACTCAGCTGACCTCGGTGGTCTGACAATAGTCTTTGGTTTTCTTCTTGTTTTTTTTTTTTTTTTTATTTTTTTTTTTTTTGACTTGGACAAAACTTGGATGTAGTAGACCTCATGCTGTCGTCATCCGCTGCCAGAAAGATGTAGGTAGTTTGGCTGCTGAGTGGGTTCCTTGGGGGTTCCAGAGTTGGGCTGGTTGATCCTGATGCATGCGTGCCTGGGCAACAGGCAACACAGGGCACAAAACCAGAAAAGTACATACATAGGTACAAGCCGGTATAGGTGAGCAATGAAGAAGACAGTAAAAAAAAGACGCAGTTCATGCGGCGGCCCAACCCGCAGCTCGTTAGCGTTGCTTGATTGAATGTAGTGGAACCTCGAGGGGAGTTACCTTGGCCACTTACAGCGCTCTTACAGCTGTTACAGTGCTTGGATGCACCAGACGCGCGCCACAACGCCTCCAAACCGTGACATTCCCCCTCCTCGGCCCCCTCTCACCTCCTCCTCCCCCCCTCCTCNGTTTNGTTTCCACGGCAATTTTGCTTCTGACCTTGAAAGCTCCCCTCCGTCTTTTTTTTTTNCTCCTTCTACTCTTCCCTCCCACAGGAATCACGTTTCATTTTTTTTTTTTGCCTCTTCCATCATCACATCTTTGCAAAATCATCTTCATCAGGTTCGTTTGATTCTCTTCACCCTTTCATCGCATCCAAGCAAGCTTCACACACCACACCACACCCCCCCCTTTTGTTTGCTCCCTACCTCTTCCAGCGCTGTTAGCCCCCGAACCCCCCTAACAAGGCCCCATATCGCACTATTACCACCCCTCCAGGAAGCTTCTAGCTCTCGCTAACCCGGCCAAGGGTCTCTTGCCCCCTTTAGCAGCAAACCCAAGCTACAAAAAAAATACAAACAACCACCTGCTTTCCCGCTCTTGCGCCAAACATCACCACACCAAGCTTTTTTTGAGCCTGCAAACAAACTTTCCCACCACTCCTAAGCTCGTTTCTCCTTCGAAATCGATCAAGAATAACCGCAAAAATGACTGATATCGCTGATGCGACTCCGGCTGCCAACGGCGCCTCTCCTTTCGAGAAGAACAGTATGGTACGTCTGTCTGCTCAGCTTTCCCCCCCTCGTTGCCTGGAGCTAACATGAGACGCAGTTTTTGCATGTGACGCACTTGACCGCGTGGCCGACACAACTAACACATGGCCTCTAGATGCCTCTGGTTCTGCTAAGCCCACTGCCAACGGTATGTTTTGCGCTCTAGACAAGTCTATTTTTTTTTCCTTGCAAGGTTGCGGTAGACTAACATGCGTGCCTTTGCGCCGCACCCCCTATAGGCCGCAAGTCCCTCGAAGCTCAGCCCTCGACACACTACCACTCCTTTTTCACTGAGCTCCTCTCCTGGAAGAACCCTCGTGAGTCTTGCCCATCTCTCAAAATTTTACGCAGCTCCGAGCTTGCAGCCCAACTAACCGCTCGCGCTTCTCGCAGGCAACTCCGCCATCGCCTATGCCTCCATTGTCACCCTCATCCTTGCCACTCGCTACTTCGACATTATCCGCTGGGCTTTCAAGCTCTCATGGATGACCCTCGCCGTCACCATCACTGCCGAGGCTGCTGGCAAACTTGTCCTTGGCAGCGGCCTTGCCACTCAGATCCGCCCTCGCCGATACTACACCATCTCTCGCGACACCGTTGACGGTGTTGTCGGTGACGCCCACGAGCTCGCCAACTTCTTCGTTATTGAGGGCCAGCGCATTCTCTTTGCCGAGAACATTGGCGTCTCCGCTGCCGTAAGCATTCTCTCCTCCTGCCGGCTTGTTTGCCAGCCCGACTGACCCCAAACCCAGGCCTGTGTCGCTGCCTTCATCTCCTACTTCCTCGTCAAGCTTGTTCCCTACTGGGGCCTTGCCATCATGACCACCACTCTGGCTTTCTTCGTTCCGCTCGTCTACGCCGTCAACAAGGAGCTCATCGACGAGCACCTCAAGTCCGCCTCCGATGTCATCAACGCCCAGACCGCTCAGGTCCGCGACGCCGCTCAGAAGCAGGCCGACCAGCTCACTGCTCTCGGCAAGCAGTACGCTGGCGACTACACCGGCAAGGTCCAGGACATGATCCGTGGCCGCCCCGCCCCTACCGCTGACTCCGTCACTCCCGAGAAGCCCGCCGGCAAGAAGGCCAAGGCCCCCGAGTTCCCCACCGCGCCTACCGAGGAGCCCATCGCCGCCGCCAAGGAGGCCGCTCCCGAGGTTCCCGAGATCCCCGAGATGCCTGCTGTTCCCGAGCAGGAGCCTCTGATTGCCGCTTAAATGCGACACTCACAATGACGTCCACGTGCACATGATCTACGAAAGGGCCTGGGGTGCTTGCTTGATGGAAACCCCGTCACGCACTACCCTGGTCTGCTTTCGTCCTACGACAATATGGTTTTTATGACGATTTGGGCTTCGGTGTGGAAGTGTTTTTGCGACGAATTTCATCTCTTTTTTTGGTTTCTGCACGCATTTTTCTCGGTCGGAGGTCAGCCGGGACTGCCTTCAAAGCATGGCGTCTTGCTGGAAAGCATCATTCAGAATGGTTTCCTTGGAATTGTTATACTCGTGTAGGAAAAGAAAAAGAAGAACGAGACAGCTGGGGAAATGCGGTGCGACATGGCGATTTTTATGTTAATGGTGGTGGTAACGAACATGTTTCCTTCATATCCTGCGGGCTCAGGCTGCATTGCTTTGATGGAACTTGAGCCTTCAAAGTCGATTGGTGTTAAGACTGCACAGCGCGTGTACATGTGTGTTTGTGTTTGTTTGTTTTTGTGTCTGGGCGATGGGCCCTGCTCAGTAGCTTTACCTACCAATTGCTTTCAGTTATTCTTTCTGCCGTCATGCATGTGAGTTCTCTATAATAGCACATTGTACGTGATGATGTCTGTCAATATGCGTCGTCGTGCTCTTCATGCATCTACGAGGCAATAAGTACACATATTGTATTTGTGAACCAATGAGCACACCAATTATTTAATAAAAGTTCTTTTCCCATTGCTCCGCGGTAATGCGTGATGTAATGTGCAACTATATACTCTCCAACAACACAAACATGGTTTTTTTTTAAAACATCAGAAACCTCAACGTGAAAAGGAAACCTGAAAAAAAAACGTGACAAAAGATAGGTAAAAAACTCCCATTCCCGACAGGCCAACAGCATTTTAATTCCTGCTGCGCTTGCCGCCCGAACCACCACCCTCGTCGCCGGCCGCCCGCTTGCGACCATTCTTGCGCCAAAACTCCTTTGTCTCGCGCTTCTCCCTCGCCTCCTTCTTGGCGGCGTTGTCCGCCATCTTCTTCTTGAACGCGGTCCGCGTCTCGTCCTTCTTGGCACGCCTCTTGGCCGCGGCGTCGTTGCGCACCGTGAGCAGCTGCTGCATGAGCGCGCGGGCCTTTTTCTCCTCCGACCCGCCGGCGACCACGACGGCGCGCTTCTGCATGTACGTCTGCTTCTTTTGCGGCTTGGTCTGGACGATTTGCGACTTGTAGGGGAGCTCGGCGGCGAGGGCGCGGGGCACCTTGAGGGCGTTGAAGTGGCGGTCCTCGCGCTCAATCTTGCGGTACTGGCTGTTCTTCTGCTGCGGCGCCGTGAGCCCCTGGTCCCGGCGGACCTCGCCGGTGAGGCGCATGGGCTGCCACCCGACGAGGTTGGTGACGGGGTTGTAGAAGCGGTGCGGCTTGATGGGGTACCAGGCGCGCAGGAAGACAATGTCCGAGACGAGGATCTTGTCCTCGAACGTGGCGCGGAAGTGGCCGTCGGGCTTGGACAGCGCGCGCTTGATCTGGCCGCGCACGCCCGACACCGTCTTGATGGCGGCGCCCTCAAACTTGGCAATCTCCAGCGACGAGTTGAACATGTCCTTGATGAAGGCCGTGTTCTTGAAGATCTTATACGGCGTGCCCGTGAGCTTGAGCTTCTTGACAATCTCGGTCGACTCGTCGACGGCGAGCACCGTGCCCGTCGCCGCGACGCGGAAGCCCGCGCCGCCCGATGCCATCGAGTTGAAGCACACGAAGCCGCTGTTGGGTGCGATGAGCGGCGCGTAGATGGTGCCGAAGCAGTGCATGTGTTCGGGCGTGTACTTGAGCATGCGGTTGCGCGTGCGCGAGTCCGAGATGGAGTAGACGGGCATCGACTGGAACCGCCGCCACCCCAGGGAGAAGATGAGCGGGTCGTTGGTCTTGAGGATCTTCTTGTGCCAGCGGTGCCGCTTGATGCGCACCTGCACGAAGCCCCAGCGGTCCTCGGTCGGCGTCAGCCGCCCACGACGATGGGCATCCGCGAGTCGAAGCGCGCCACGAACTCAGCGGGT
>JANAKD010000517.1:0-17443 GCA_027627215.1 Lecanicillium saksenae | reverse complement strand
GGTGCCGTGGGCGACGACGCGATGCGTATCCAGATTGTGCCGATGATGCGTGCGTTGGTCGCGCGCACAGGGGATATTACGATCGGGTGGACAGCAGACGCAGGCCTTACCATTGGGACGACTGAGGCATGAATGTCCATCGATTCCTGCTTTGCATCGTGGTTGAGGAGTTTAGACGGCGTTTCAGATAGCTATTGGGGGCATTACTGCCAGGATCTGCTGTTTCTTTTCTGGGTTTTTATAGGCGCAAAGGCCTTTTTTCAAAATAGACCATTGATATTGACGATTCCGTTCTTACATCTTCTCTTTGTGCCTCTGCTTCAATCTCCTGCATGGCCAGTCACAAGAAGGCGCCATGCCATCGTGATTCATCGGTTGGCATGGGCCAAAATTTATGTAATCAGATTCTTTTCTACTTTTCAGATGAAATTAACAAGTAAAATTCGGTCGAATTCATCGTCCCGGGCTTCGCGACACTCGAGGCGGCCCCTGGCACCAGATTGTGAGACGCCGCGTGTAAGACGATGAGCGACGAGCGTATCCACCACCGCCAAACCTGCGACAAGTCTGAACCTCGGCGCCCGCCCCGCGACGGCAATGCGCCCAACCTACAGATGGGCAAATGGGCCAAAAAGGGTTAAGAAAAAAAAGTAGTGGATCTGAGGCTTCCCTCGCAAATTGGTCAGTCCTCTTTGGCTGAAGCTCGTCAGGCCTCTTGCGGCTCGATGACAACCCGAGCCAGGCGGGCGGGTGTCTTGGTTTGGCATCCGTCTGGTCTGCATCTTAGTCCGTTCCAGGGCAAAACTGGATGACCTGGGGGGGGTCGATGAATGCAGGAGAATTCCCCCATATTATTCTACGCCTCGTCTTTTCTTTCCTTCTTTCCCACTAGCTTGCTTTTTTCTTTTTCATCTCTTCTCTTTCCTTCCTCTCCTTTGTTCCGGTGTCTCTTTTTGTCCTGTGTGGCATACATCTTTCTCATCTCGCAGGCGAGGACACACATTGCTGGTCAATACATTCTTTATCGCCCTGGTTCTTTCGACACGCTCATTCATAAAAACTTTTTTTAAACGTCTCAATTTCTTCGACGCCTTTCATATCCTTTTCCGTTGCTCACACACGACCGCAAACATGGGCGCCAACCTCTCGTCCACTTTCGAACCCGACACCTCCAAGGTCGTCCTCAGCCCCCAAGATCGATTCGCCGACATTCTCATGGCCGGTCTCTGGGCGGGCTCGCTCTACGCTATCGTTATGATATGGACGACCTGTGCTCTTATTGACCGCTGGAGGGGTCCTACGGACAAGATACGAACGGGACCTGGCGCCGTTTTTGGCGCATTAATACTTTCTACTGCATGGCCGGTCGTCATGCTTTACTTGCTGATGAACAGTTGAGGGTCCGACGCATATCATCTCCATAGCACTGTTGGATTGAGTAAGGTTGGGGCTTGGCACATTTGGGAGCATTGGATCCGGTTATATTGCTTTATTATTTTTGAAATTGAATGGCGTTCATCAAGCCACATGTTTCTCTGCATCGTGACTCGCACCACCAGCATCGCCATTCCCGTCCAACCAGGCTTATCTATCCTACAAGTGTATTGCGCCGACTTCTATCCAGCCTTACATTTTTCCGACCGACAATGGTCTCGAGTGCTTGGGCTAAGGCTTTTGCGTCATATCTTCCCACCAAACCCGAGGCGTCTTTGGGTCCATACAATCTCGTAGAATCAATGCCGAGCTGCGTCAGTCTCTGCTTGTCGACAACTGGTGATATTGAGCTCTCGAGGTAAATGACATGGCTGACGTATTGAGAGTACTGTTCTTCCTCTGGGGGTGGTAGGCCGCGAGAGTCTGCGCACGCATTCGCGATCGCGCGGACAAAGTCCAGGCCGGTAAATGGTTGTGTTGACGGGCCAGACTCTCTGTCCAGTGTGCCATTGAGGATCAAAATCTTATTTCTCACAAACGGACTCGCAATAGCCTCGCCAACACCCTTCAGCACGAGGTTCGGGATCAGAGAGGTGAAGAGCGAGCCGATGCTGTAAACTACCGTGCTTGAAGTGTTGATAGCCTCCAGCACGCGTGGGTTTGCTGCCATTCGGATCTCCTGACCATATGGATTGATGTACCATATTCGCTCAATCCTTGAAGGCAAGTCTTCGTCCTGCTCTTTCGAAAAGTTGATAGCTGGTCGTCTAAGCGCTGGCAAGCTGCCTGGCAAATTGGCGTCTTCAATCTTGTCGGGGTCTTCGGTATCATATTCCGACGGTGCCGGCGTATGAAATGTGCTGCCCACCCCAGGCACCGCGGCTGTCGGCAGGCTTGGGTGCGAAATGTCGTTCTGGCCGGTAATCACATCTCCGTTCGTGAGACCCGCGGCAATGTGGAGAGCAAAGTTGGTGTTGAGAGCTGGCAGGACGGCCACGCGTTCAGGCACAGCACAGATTGAGCTGAGCAAGTAGACGGCTGCCTCGAAACTCCCAGTGAAGAGCCGAGCGCCCGTCAGGAACAAATTTCCGACGCTGGCACGGGAAAAATCGAAGCGACTGCTGGGGCGCATGCGCTTTACTACCTCCAGGTTGAAGCTGTTGAGATACGAGCGGATGAGCTCTCTCTTGGGTGATGAAATATCACGCCAAAGAGGGTGTGATGCTTCTAGAATGTCGAACCATTCATTCCGAGCTTCCGCCGCAAGTTTGGGTAGACGATGGTTGAAGAGGTGTTTGATGGCGGTCGTTTCAGAGCTGCCATCATCAGGGATAAGTCGTACAAGACGAGACCGAACATCACCGATACCTACCGGTTCAATGTATCAGCACGACTTCTTCTTTTCTCTAGACTGTAATAAAATTGATGGATTCTTTCTTACCCGGACCGCCAAAAACACGAATGATCTCACTCGTGCTACCGCCGTTATCTGAGATGGGGATGACGTAGCTCAGGGAGGTGCCATTCGCGGCACGTACACTTTCAAAGACGTCGACCAGGTTATTCGCGGCGCTGCCCCCGGAAAAGACGACGATGCCCGTTCGTGTTGAGCCAGGGCTCANCAGCACGCGCCGGGGATGGCGCCCGGGCAGAACGGTGCTCACCCTGCGGATTCGGTGGTTGAAGGGCGTCAGGTGCCATGATTTTAAGATGGCCGGGCAGTGATGTAGAACGAGCTCAGAATGGGAAGCAACATGAAATACTCGCTATGAGAAAGCGATTATCCTGCCAGCTTGATTATTATATACACGCCATTGAAGGGGCTGAGCAGGCTTGGGGACAGACAGGCGTGTATCTGTGCGGAGTGGCCAGCTTTGGCATCTCCAGCTGAGAAGCCACTGGAACTAGCCCTGTGGGGACGCGCGTGAATACTTGCCACTCTCGGAAAAAGTATGCTATATCAATAAAGACAAGAGCATTTGGTAAGAATAACTTGCATCAGATCTGGCTTATTATATGGCTTCTAGGAAACTCATATCTACACCAAGCATTTTACAACGTCCCCCCATGCTGGGCAAGGGGGTAAAAGGACCGCCTGGCTAGGTGATATAAACGCAAGAGAAGAAGTATTTTTCTTGTCCTTTTTTTTTAAAAAAAAAAAAAGGAAGAAGAAGAAAAGGAGCAGAACCAAATACATGAAAATGGTCAAGATTCGTTTTTCATGTAGAGATAGAGCTACTGTTTTACAAGTAGAAGTTGAGCTTGACAACCGGTAATGTATTTTATCCCCCTTATAATTAGGCGTCTGCGCAGCAGCATGGTACCGTCACATTACATTGTAGCTCTAAGAAATGTAATTTCCAAAGTCCATGCATTGGTATGTTTTCTGTCCGTCTATATATGCCTAATCAAACTTTGAGGAGATATTAAATCGGGATGTAAAGTTTCGAAGGCTTGGGTGAGTTCGGTGGCGCCACCACTGCCGCCGTCATGATGCAGAATCTTAGATTCGCTCTAGTTATAAAAGAGGTCACGAATCTTCGACAAGCACCTGCCAACCTGCAACACAAAAAATCTGTCAAGTCGGGCAAAATGGCACAGTGGGCATCTCTACCGTGGGAGATCCAGGAGCATATTCTTGGCGACCTTTTCACTAGCTCGCGCCCAAGGAGCATCAACAATGGAGGCCCTGTCGGCAGGCCACTAGACAAGAGCCCTGTTTGTCTTGAGTATCTTACAACTTGCAAAAGCTGGAAATACATCTTGGAACCACTTATATACGAGCGTCTCTACCTGAAGTCGTCAACTCTCTGTGTGCTCCAACGACTGAGCTCTGCGCATCGACTTCTTGTCCGATATATCTGGTTGGCAGTTGAGCTGGCAGACAACAACTGCGCCCGCTGTACCGGGAATCAGCTATTGGAAGATAACAGTGACCTGAATTCGGCTCTGGTCCAAACAAGCTTGTGGAAACTTTTTGACTTGTTGGGCAAATGGGGGGATTCTAGCCCTGCCTTTGATTTGACATTGGAGCTCAGCTTATTTTCGAAAAGCGACATGGACCATTGTTTTCGGAACGACCTCCATTTCGGCACTTGCCCGTTGACACGCTACGGAGAGCTGGAAGTGTCCCGCCCCAGACTCCACGATAAGATACACGGGTGGGAAAACGGAAATCGTAGATACAGGCTATCGCCAGAAACCATTGATCAGATCTCAGATTCTCTGCCGAAGGACCTCAGTTCGGATCTCGAGCTACAACCCGCCCCTGCTATCCAAAAACTTATCATCAGGCGGCAAACACGCCGCCTAGTATGTGAAAGCATGCTGCCAATCATGCTCGAATGTCTCCCAAATCTTGAACAGATAGTGTTCGAGCCTTGGAGAAGTAAATATTATTTTCCAACGCGTCGTACCTACCTCATGGATCCATGTTAGTTTCACTAGCAAAGTTGAAGTAACATTACTAATAATTCTGATTAGTTTACTGCGATCTTATTCTAGAGAACATTCCAAAAAGTATGAAACACGTTACCTTTTTCGAAGATTTCAACGACGACTATTCTCGAATCTACGAACACGAGCAAATTTTCTACGATATGCCCTTCCGCGCAGAGCGGCAGAGAACACCATCCAGATCAATCCCAGCAGCATTTGCCACAAGGTCCACCAACCTCGAGGGGCTCTCAGTTTCATATTGGATTGATGCATACGACTTTTTCTCGTCTGGCGTGAAGTGTACATGGCCTACACTGTCCTCCCTGTTTCTAACCTCCCGACGCTTGGTCCCCGAGACAGATAGCGCTCAGATTAACGCAATCTTGACCGCGGCCGGGAATTCGGCACTGAGAATGCCGCGGTTGAAAACACTAGTTATTTGGTATGGCGCCAAAGGTGTTGCGAGCGAGTTCCGCTACGAGCTACTAGGCGGCCGAGCCTCAGTGCAGTGGCGAGGGACCTTTCACATCGCATTAGAACCCCGAACTCTTGAAGCGTGGAAGGCGGCCGCATTACTACACACAGATCGCGATTTGATTGCCCGGGAAAGCCTGTTGTTGCCGTGTGACCGCTCGCAGGTATATTCACACGGCGCTGCGATGCACATACTGGGGCTCGGAGGCCATGTAATCCACCCAACGTCACTGGAACAAATACGGTGTGAAACCAGCAGATACTGGTTCAAGTAGATAGACTGAGCGATTTTTAAGATTCTTTATCTGCTTAGTTGATTTAAAATATTTTAATATATTTGATTATTTTTATCGTCCTTCTCTTTTTGCTTCAAGCGGCAGCCTTTTGTATCCGCCTGCTCCAGTACGGGTAGGCGGTGGCCCACTAATAAATGTTAACCCGAATACTCCGACCAAACCACCTCGGTTGAGCGCCATAGAAAACGTCTCATATATGCCCTTTGTACTGGATTAGCTTACGGCAACGCTGCTCAATTACGTGCATTTAAGAGATACTCCATTAGCGCTTGACCCGGACTTTCGACCGGCACAATGGTTCAGCTAGGCGATCTCTTCACTCGCCCCAGCGGCACCACAGCGGCCATTGCGGGAGCTGCGACCGCTTCTCTGTGTTTGGGTGTCTATCTCCGTGTGCGGCCTGCTTTGGTCGAATTACGCCCACTACCGGTTGATCGGCATATACTACGCGCGCGAACTCGGGATGCCGTCTCGTCCACGGAAAAGGCAGAGGGCGTGGCCGATGTGTCACCATACCGAACAGACGAGTTCCCGGGTGGGAGGCAGGTCCGCACTGCCTACGGAACGATGCAGGTTTTCGAATGGGGCCCCAGAGATGGTGAAAAAGTCGTCCTCCTGCACGGTATCGGCACGCCATGCATTGCTCTTGGCGATATGGCTCGGGAGTTCGTCGCAAAGGGGTACAGAGTGATGCTTTTCGGTCAGTTCTGATACCAAGTACTAATTTGGAGAAATGTTTATATTTAACAAATATTACAGATTTATTTGGGAGAGGTTATTCTGATGCCCCTGCTGATTTACCGTATGATGATCGCCTCTACACCACGCAGATACTGCTGGCTCTATCCTCCTCCCCGCTTCCTTGGACTGGCCCATCGGCCTTCCATATATTAGGTTTCTCTCTAGGCGGAGCCATCGCCGCCTCATTTGCTACATACCACGCGAATCTGCTACGTTCAGTCACACTTATATGCCCGGGTGGACTTGTACGCCCTGCACACATTTCCTGGCGGAGCCGCCTCTCTTACATGCAGGGCGGTCTCTTTCCTGAATGGCTAATTCAGCACATGGCCCGAAAGCGACTACGGCCATCCTCATCGAATAACACAAGTGTTGATATCCCTGACAATGCGGAAGACGCCGATATCGATTTTGACGAAGTGCCTGTAGCGAGGAACACGCCCAATAGCCCCAAGGTCGGTGACGTTGTGCAATGGCAATTCGACGGCAACGACGGCTTCGTCCCTGCCTATGTAAGCACCATCCGAAACGCGCCCGTCTACGCCCAGCATACTGCACTCTGGCCCCTTTTGTCAAAAGAATTAGCTGCCAGAAGAACTTCGGAAGCAACTCGTCCAGCCGGCTTGGAGACGGGCCGAATCTGCCTGATTGTCGCTGAGAAGGACCCTATTGTTGTGGCAACAGAATGTATTGACGATGCTCGCATTGTGCTCGGCGAGGATGGCGTGGATGCTCACATCGTCAAAGGCGGCCATGAGATTGGCATCTCAAGAGGCAAAGAGATTGCAGGCATTGCCATAGAATCATGGACTAAATTTAGAAACAAATAGAGAAAATATAGACTTCAATTATAACGATCATGTAGGAACTGATTGTCATGGCATAATCATACTTTAGCACAAGCTTCGGGATGTAAATGAGTTCAAAGAACGTCTTTTTTATATGAATTGCGTCTCCACGTCTTGTCTATCTCCACTATGAGTAGGCCGTAGCGGCCACCATCTCATAGCCGAGGAAATCAGACTATTCGCGATAGTATATTGATGTACTTTGATGAAGGCAGCAGAGGCAGCAGCAACGCCGCCGACGAGAGTCATGATGTCGACATTGACAATGCCAGCGGCGGGCTTACCTTTGTTGTTGCAGCTACCGGCTGTATTAGTAGCATGAATTTCGCTGTGAGAGTGTGCCAGAGTGGTCGTAGCATCACTATTACCGATCATGGTAGTTGCGTCGCTGACAACGGCATGAGCATCATCAGTGACGACAGGGCTGCCGTTGACCACGGTAGTGGTGACGAAGACGTGAGTAGTGCTGCCATCCTCGCCCACCATTATGCCGCCACTCGCACTGGTAATACAGTGCCTGCGAAAGTGATATCGCCAAAATGGTTGTGCTTGGGTGCAGATGTCGGCGCGGGTGCATCGTCTCTAGCGCCATCGGCGTAGTCATTTTGCAAGTTTGCCTGGGCCCTGGCAACATCAGAGCCTGTCAATATATCAATGATTGAGAATACGCGCATTACCACGTTAAATTATTGAAGAATTGATTGAAAACATAAGTATAGTCGAGTGGATAATGGGTATCTCAGTGTGGTATGACTGAGGCTTGCTTAAGGTGGAGGCCAAAACGGAGGGTCATGCATGTACTTTTATAAGTTCCTGACCTAATTACTCCACGGCCGGTTTCCCTGCTCGGCAGTTTGATGAATAGCGCGGAGTAAGGGTAATAGTCCCGCCGTACAGGTAGAGCTGGAAACACGGGCTAATCGATCTCGCCCATGCGAGTGGCGTACGCAGTTACATGACAAATGAAGCATAGCCTCGCCTCAAATGGGATACACCCTGCGAACACGATATTACAACAAGCGCAACCACTGGCAAATTACGCTAACTTGGTCTCAGCTATCAGCCCGATAGCAGTTATTGACCAATTCCCTGGCGGAGATGGCTTGGAAAAGCTAGCACCTTCTTGCTGATTCGGTTGGTGATATTGAAACATGAGCGCCTCGCCGCTTGCCGAGAACCCGAACGAGGTACACATTTTTAATTGATCTAGGCAGAATGTCTTGTTCTATTTGTCTTGGATCTAATTCTGAAAAGCTCTCTCCATTTTTGAGAAGCCTTGCTGGCATACACAGTGTCGTTGCGGCAACAGGGGTGTAGAGGGGGGAGATCCTCCGAGTCTTTTCTCAGGCTACCGTGTCTAAAAGATTCAGAGAGACTAAAATGCATTCCCTTGGGACATACACCAAAAATTATTTCCTAAAGCTGCACTGTGAGCCCGTACATCACATGGCCCTAAAAAGTTCTGATATGCGATTTTCTGGCCAATTTACTACAATCAGACCATGTCAACTACATTGAGAAATTAAGATCACGCTTAATAATTTTAAAAATCGTGAATTCTGGTTCCATACCGCCCAAGAACTAAACATAGAAATAGTAAAATCGTAACACAATATGCTGCTCTTCCAATTAGTAATTCCAATCAGACGGTATCCAGATAGCGCTGCCTGCTTGACTTCGGCATCCGCCGCAGGACTCTAGCAATCTCAGTGCCGCCCCAGGCGACAACAGCCACAGAGACGGGGCCCGGCAGCACAGGAATTTGTCCTCGCATGGGAGGAAGAAGCTCTCTATTGCAAACCTTCTCCACCTTTAGGCAAAAGCGAGCCAAGTGGCTGCTCAAGTCCCAGTCAGACTTATCAGGCATGTCCTCATCGAACTCACTTTCACCATGTAGCGTGCGCGAGTAGAAGATGCGCAGCCCAACGGGGCGTCTCCGGTCTTCTTCTACGGGAAGTTCCAGGTCTGAGTGCATGTTTACGACGGCATTGTCCCACAACTCGCGGAATGCGGCCTTAATTTCAACTCTTTGGATGAACTCTCCAAATGTCACAACGTCGGGGACACCGAGTTGCTCTATCACGGTTGTCAATAGGTAAGGCACCCGTTCCTGGTACGTCGTTTGCAACAAGCGTCGCCCGCGAGCGAGTTTAATTCCACGATCCCATTCCACGGGTTCCAGCACATTCTCGGATGCATTACCCGACCAGCCGGGTAGGTGGACATGTCGAAGAATAATTTCCACCATGGGGCAATCGCGCGGCTCGAGGGGGTTCTCATACTTGACCTTGAACCGACAATCCGGCATGTTAGGTAGACGTAATCCCTGCTGAAGACGAAGTTCTCGAAGTTCGTCGAATGCCTGGTTAAAGATTTGGTGCTTGCCGTCAGGCCCGGTCATAAACTTGACAATAGAGTGAGCATCGCAGATAAGATGAGTCTTGTGCATGTAGTCTCCTCTAAGCAGCTCGTCCGTATCGTCACCCAGGTCGCTGGAAGTTCGAGTATTAAGTCGACTCATCAGTTGCTCGTGCTTCACGAAGACGTTTCGGAAAGGGATGCCGTCATCTTCGCTCTCGGTAGAGCCCAGTGAAAATATACTTACCGCCTCGTTGTTAAATTCCACCTCCAGGGGGTCAAATGAGATAGGATCCTGACTGTTGATAAAACCTACCAAGTCTTGGCGCAGTTCTTCTTGTTGCTCTTCTCTTTGTTGCTGAAGCAGCCTTGTCTGTAGAGAGAGGCCTCTTGCACGGAGGGCAGCGTCGAGTTGATTGAACGTAAGTGATTCCTCGAATTCAGCTTGACGATTCAGGATGTGATAGATAATCTCGGGGTTATGCCCGTCAGATGTGTTGAATTGGTTAGATTCCATTGTGTTCTTGCTGGTTGGTTGTGGTATGTGCTTTGTTGTTGGCGCAAGATATTCCGAGGCTGTTTTCAACCATTGTCACTTGAGGGCAAACGGTGGTATTTATATACTTATTTCCAGTCCAATTTTCTATCGTTATTGTGTATTACCTTTGTGTACTTTCTACTGGAACAATCAACAAAAACCTCTGCCATGACGGACTTGTGAGACAGGAATACCTGTACATCGTGACAGGGCAATGAAAGCGCCTGTGCGACAATGAGGATGCTTGGCCAGCTTTAGCTCATCTTGGATCCATACTTGAGTATCAAAGGAGTCGCTTCTAGTTCATTTACGCGCCAATGCTGGATTCAACATTCTCACAGCCGCCTGTAGGGTAGCCGTGCCACAAGTACTGCGAGGCGCACCGTGGGCCGTTCAGGGGCAACCGCCGCGAGAAGTTACTAATGTAGCACCCATTTTTTAAGCTAAATACGCCAATGAAGGCTATGGTCAAAGTGGCTGCATTCTGACTGCTTGTCGGCGGCGGGTGGCTGGCAAGAGGGCCGTGGACAGCCACTGAAGAGCGCGGAGCCCACTAAAGTCCACTAAAGCCCACCAAGGAGCCGCTACAACCCCCTAAAAATATCGTCTCAGCGCCTTCCAGTACCTGCCCCTGTCGCGTGACTCTCTGGTCGCCGCATGAAGCTCGGCAACACTTTGCGTCTCTCCCCAAAGTCAAAGGCCTCCTTGCCGCTCGCGACCAGACAAGTTGCATCTGCAGATCTCTTGGCGCCATCCATCAAATGCTCATCTCCTGGCCCATGTGAAACCCGTCGCTTGCCATTTCCTTCTTTCACTCCTTTTGTCTGTTTTCCTCTTTTCGTTTTCTGCACTGCCATTGACGTGTCACCATGTTCTTCGCACCACGTCGCTACGTGCGCTCCATCCTTGGATGCTTATTGATCTTCGGCATCTTCTACTATGTTCTCAACACCGTGCCCCAGGCCAGCGAGGCGGTTCATCATGTCAGCCTGGACCACTTCATGAACAAGAACACCGCCCCGCCAGTTGTCTTCAAGAAGAGCAGCTTCGATTGGAGCCAGGTCAAGCACAAGTATCTGCCACCAGATAATGTGACGCCTCTGCCAACGGACAAGGCCCACGCGCTGCCCAAGGTTCAGCATGCGTTTACCCCAGAGACGCCGGAGGCCAAGAAGTTGCGCGAGAAGCGACAGGCCGCCGTTCGCAAGGTATTTCAGGAAGACTGGCAAAACTATAAGAAGTATGCGTGGAAGATGGATGCCCTGAACCCCAAATCTGGTACCGGCAAGAACCAGTTTTCTGGCTGGATGGCGACCCTCGTGGATGGTCTTGACGCTCTCTGGATGTTGGGATTGAAGGACGAATTTGAAGAGGCGCTTGCCGTCGTTGCTGAGCTGGACTTTGGCAAGTCGACTGATTATCGCGTCAATGTCTTTGAGACTACTATTCGCTACCTCGGCGGATTTCTTGCCGCGTATGACTTGAGCCAGCGCGAAGTCCTTTTAAAGAAGGCGGTTGAGCTTGGTGATATGCTCTACTCCGCGTTCAATACCGAATCTCGCTTGCCCGTGGATTTCGTCAACTTTGAAGCAGCCAAGGCCGGTAACGGGCTGAGTCTGGAGTCTATTGTTGTTTCCGCTTCTCCCGGCACGCTCTCGCTCGAAATGACCAGGCTGTCCCAAGTCACTGGAGATCCCAAATACTACGACGTTGTGAACCGACTCATGGAGCTTTTCAGAGATCAGCAGAATTCGACCAAGATTCCTGGATTATGGCCAATCTACATTTCGCTCGCCAACAAAGACTTCAAAAGCCGTGAAGAGTTTACCTTGGGTGGCAGTGCTGACTCTCTTTACGAATATCTACCAAAGATGCATGCGCTGCTTGGCGGTGGTAACCCCATGTATGCGGAAATGACGAAAGACTTTGTGGCTGCCGCTAAGAAGGAGCTCTTCTTCCGCCCCATGCTCCCAGGCGGCGAAGACATCCTAATCTCTGGAAATGCCAACGCAAGGTCCACGGGTGAGATTGTCATGGACCCCGAGAGCGAACACCTCACCTGCTTCATCGGAGGCTCCGTTGCTCTGGCCGGAAAATTATTAGAGGTCCCCGAAGACGTCACCGTCGGAAGCAAACTCGCAAAGGGCTGCGCCTACGTCTACCATTCCTTCGCCAGCGGTGTCATGCCCGAGAGATACAACATGGTGCCCTGCGAACCAAGGATTACCGACAAATGTCCCTGGGATGAGAAGCGTTGGGAAGAAGGCATCAAGGCTCGTAGAGAGTACAAGGAGATTCTGCCAAAGGGCTTCACCACTGCTAAAGATCCTCGCTATCTACTGCGACCAGAGGCGATTGAAAGCCTGTTCATTCTGTACCGAATGACGGGTGACGCCGAGTACCAGGAGTCTGCGTGGAAAATGTTTGAGTCTGTCGAAAAACATTCTCGCACCAAGCACGGCCACGCGGCTATTCTTGACGTCGTCAAAGTCTACGATGAATCCTCCAGGCAGGACAACCTGGAAGACTACATGGAGGTGAGTACAACAGATCTGGAAAATCGCTGATCCCCGCTAACACTGAACAGAGTTTCTGGTTTGGAGAGACTCTCAAGTATTACTACCTCATCTTTTCCACCCCTGATCTGGTCGATCTGGATAAATATGTTTTGAATACGGAAGCCCATCCATTCAAGCGGCCAGTGGTATAAGCTGCCGAGACAGATTGTATAATAGTTAAAATGGCTGCGAAGCAAGGGCCGCTGAGCCAAGTGTGGTGCAGAGCTATGTAAATGGGCCAAGAATATCGAATTATTATCAATATAACAAAATGAAAAGTAATCTGTAATCGCTCATATGTGTGGTGTTGTGGTGGTTAGTGGCAGTTTTACCATCGTCGATACGGTTGGTCCAGTGGAGCTTGGTCCACTTCAGCGTCGGCGACGACTCCCTGATTGCTCCTCGGATACAGCGGGAAATACGTTTGAAAGCTTTCATAAGCACTGCTACCTGTGACGTTTTTTTTTCGTTCGCATTTCACATGCAACTCGCGCATTTTGCAGTTGCATATGGCCTCTCTCAGTGCCCCGTCCAAATTGTCGCGAACCTTGCGACGATCCATCGGTTCGTCGGCTCCTTGTCGGTACAGCGTTGCCCTTTGTATTAACCACACACGACAGCATTGCAAGCTACTCGAAACTCAATCGCTGCGAAGTCTTCGCGCGCACCATTCTGGCTTACTAGCACCTCACCCACGCTGCATTACAAGTGGAATACCCCGAACAGACGTGGTTTTGTCTCGAGCACGCCCTCAGCGGCCTCGTCAGTCCATCAAATCCCGACAGCGCACGCCGACGTCATGGCTCTCGAAAAGGCGCTGACGCCGGGCTTTCTGAAGTCGGTTCGCGATTTCTGGTATGAGCATCTGCCCCATGACGATGACCTCGTCGTACCCGGGCAAGTTGCACACCAGCGGTGGTACGCTGGTGGTCCCGAATTTGATCAGGCATGCTTGTGAGTACGGTGCTATCGAGCTTGATCTACTAGTTGCTAACACGTTTACCCAAGAGCTCAATTCGAGCCTGCCCTGGACGCCATCAAGGTCTCTGGTCTCGACGGCGCCGGCCTCCTCAAGCTGGTCAACCCCACAGAGCCGTGCGACTGGTTGAGCCTCATCCTGCTGCTAGACCAGATCCCGCGCAACTGCTACCGCGGCGCGCGTCGCAGGTGGTCTTCACCGTCTTCGACCGCTCGCGCTCGCCGTCGCGCAGGCCGCCGTCGCAGCGGGCGTGCCGCACACGGCACCAGAGATCCGCTGGCAGCTGGCACGGACCGGCAGCGGCACCCACCAGCAGCGGCAGCGGGACAAACGGACAAACGGCTCCTTTATTTTACATTGTCACAATCTCAACACCATCAGCATACACTAGCACCACGCTAAACACGAATCAAAAAAAATGGCTCCAACTTATTTTCTGCAGCGTCTCTATCATCCCCGCCTTAACCTCGAGGTGATGATGCAGCTCTAAACTAGTGGCTGGTGGTGGCTTCATTCTACTGGTACTGCCTGCAAACACGCTACATCAACTGACAGAGACAACGCACAGCAGACGAACATGCAACATCACGACAATCATACCTGCCGAATACACGTACCACCCGTCATCCAGCTTCATCCACTCTTCGTCTGCCTTGTTACCTAGCTTTACACCTGCACCCTTACCCGTTCTCCCTTCAAACCTCCGCATGTGCCTCCGCACCCATATCCCGCCTGCTCACAATCAGACAAGAATAATCAGCCACCACATTGCCATGCAGGACACCATCGATTCACCAACCACCGTCACTCCCACCGTCCCTCCACCGTCCCTCCACCGTCCCTCCACCATCACTCCCGCCATCCACCATCCACAATTACACATTATATTGTCCGGCAACCCATCAACTCTTCGCCCTTCTGTCATTCTCCACCACAAACATGAGATGTGTTGCATTCGCTCCAAGTTGCCCGCTGCCAGTCCGTGCCACCTCGCTCTACGACTTGATAGTCTCCTGTTGCTGAAACGCCAGCAACTTGCTCGTGTTTCTCTCCGTCCTCTTGGCGCCTGCGACCCGGCCGAAACACCCAAAACAACTTTACTCCCACCAGTGACACGCGCCCGTGTTGTGCGACCGGTCCGTGGTCCAATCTTACACAACCATCGCAGCAAAACATTACCCCGTGCGTCGACCTTTTTGGCTTACAACGCTGCAGCGCCAGTATTACAAGACCTCCTGGACCAAGCTTGACAGTCAACATTCCAACCACTCAGCCCCAGCCAGTTAACCGCCATTCTGCGCCAAAACCCCACGCTCGAATTACCCATCTCGTCGAAGCTGAGTCAAGGCGCATCACCTCTCGACTCAGACACTCAGACACTCAAACACTTAGACACTCAAAACACTCAGACACTTTATTTTTGGCCGCCCTAATCAATCATCTCACTTGACCACCCGACTCCGCATCGGGGTCCGGCACTTGCACCGCCGCTGGTCCCTCAGTAACGAGTTAGCGCCCGTGCAGATCGCCCTTCCCACACCGAGAGAGGCACTGTACGCATACAACTCCCAAGATGGCATGTCTTGGCCCAGCCGCAGCCGTAGCACCGATACTGACACTGCGCTCAATATCAGTCCATGTCATGTAGCCTCTCTGCCAGCTACCTGCTGTATTCAGACACTTGTGCAAACACCACCCCGCCCTCCCACAGACAGCGCCTCTTGATTATTTTCCGTCCGCTGTTCATGCAGCAATTTCCCTTGCGTCATTATACCTCCGGCCCTCAATTCTTGCTGCTCCTGCTCCCTCGCGTGCGTGCCCAACGACCATCGGGACGCTGTGCATGAGCAAGTGGATGTCGAGACCCCAGTCCATGGCTGATGTGGTTGGTGTGAGATTCAACCACGTCAGACTCCCACACTTGCTCGGCCGCACGCTGCGCCAATCTGGCCTTGGTGCGCTGGTTCTTGCGGCAGACCAGAAACGACTTTACGTGTTTTGCTTTTTCATGGCCCCCGTAAGGCTCATCTTTTTTTCCAACTACCCTCCTTGGGTTCCTGCGCAGCGCAGGGCACACAGTCGGGTATGCCTGCATGCAGTGGCGCTACGCTTGCTAACATCGCAGCATCATATCGCAATTACGCTTCGTTACTTGTCTCGAGAAAACTTGAACCCCCGGTCCGTCAGAATCAAAATTCAGCCTTGTAATTGACCTTCCAATGTTCTAGGCTGGTCCTGAGCTGGCCTTCCAGGCAAGGGTGTAGCCAAAATGTAAAAAGCTAACAGAGAAAAAAAAATTACCCTGGCGAGGCGGTCAAGCAACTTGATAGTCACCGCCCCAACTTTTTCAAACCCCAGGCTCCCGGAAAGCGGATACCGTTCCTCCTAAAGTGCTAGACTAGGCACGTCCCGCTGCGACGGGACGACTGATCCTTTCTTTTCTTTTCTTTTTCTTCTTAATTTCCTGGGAGTAATAACAAGGCCAGTTTCATTCCTGCCTTGCTGCAGCGCCGGCGCGCAGCCACCCTGTCTTCCGGCCGACCCCACACCCAGGCCATGTAAATCGGCGTGCGCTGCATGCTGCCGCGTACGACGCACTCTAAATTTCATGTTGCGCAGGAGAAGCAAGAGCAAAATGCACCTAGGGTTGGCCCAAAGTGGCATGATGCAATTGGGCTGACTTGCGTTGCTCCGATTCAGGCTCCTGAAGTGACGCATGGCGACCATACGACCGGCTACATCTGGCGCATAGTGCAACACGAGTACATCAACACAGCGCAGCAAAATACTAGTCAAACAAATATTATCGTAAAAACTGTAAAAAGAGAAAACAAAGTGTCTAAATGTTTTTGATGCTACCATTTTTCTACAATTCTAGATACAGCAAAATGGAAATTCCCTTCTTCTGCTTCTTCCTCGTCTTTGATATATAGTGTCGTCCTCCTCTTTCTTCTGCCAGCGCCGTCTTTCTCTTTTTAATATACAAGTACACAGATGGGGAAATACAGTAAATCTCCCATCTGATGCAAATAAACTAACAAATTAACAAAATAAAATAAAAAGAAATAAGCAAAAAACATCATCAAGACGTGAGCAAAGCTGCTCTATTTTTTGGTGTAGAGGGGGGTGTTTTATGTTGGTATAACGATCTCGGCGCTCGCTCAAACGCCCAGGAGTCTGCCTTTCTTGGCATGTCAAAGCAAAGACTTCCTCTTTCTTCTTTTTTTTTTTTTTTGACATCAGGTGACGATGCCATGTTTTCCAGTCCATCGTTTCGTGAAACAGATCATCGCTTTCCGGAGCAACACGAGACGGCCGGCATTGTGCAGCACCGCAAGACATTTTGCCCACTCCTGTGCCACACGTTTTACCAGTCGGTTGCGCGAGCGCCATCGTGACACATGGGCCTCCCAGATATTGGTCCCGGATCAGTGGATATAGGTTTTTTTTTTTGCAAGTGTTGTGTAATTATGACATGTCGGGTGACACAACGCGCCCTGCCAAAACGCTTCGGTATCGTCTTTGTTGCTATCGTACAGTGCTTATCGTGCGGGTTGCCAATGGTCGTTTTGTGCTTCTCTAGTCGTCATCTTCTTCCTTCTTGCCGTCCTTGATCACGCGGCTCTTGTTGGCCGCCGCGCGGTCCAGGTCCGGGAAAACAAGGTCAAACACCTGCGAGTACCACTCGACCGGGTGGCCCTCGATGCCCTCCTTGATGGCCGCGGGTAGCTCCAGCCAGTCCGACATGCAGTCCTTGGGGAAAATGATGGTTGTGCAGC
>JANAKD010000516.1:0-17469 GCA_027627215.1 Lecanicillium saksenae | reverse complement strand
GCCCGCAACTCGTCCACCCAGCAAAAGCAGCTCAAGGACGTCATCCGCTACGTCCGCCAGGAGGCCTACGAGTACGCCGACCCCGTCACCCAGTTCGTCAGCGCCCTCTACATCGCCCACGACTTCAACGCCGCCCGCGAGGCCCTCCGCATGGCCGAGGACGTCTGCCGCTCCGACTTCTTCCTCGCCGGCTCCGCCGACGCCTTCGTCGAGGCCGCCCGCCACCTCATCTGCGAGTCCTACTGCAAGATCTTCTCCCGCATGAACATTCGCGACCTCTCCGCCAAGCTCGGCCTCAACCCCGACGACGGCGAGAAGTGGATCGTCAACCTCATCCGCGAGACCCGCCTCGACGCCAAGATTGACTCCAAGGACGGCACCGTCATCATGAACCACCCGCCCAACAACGTCTACCAGCAGGTCATCGAGAAGACCAAGGGCGGCTTCTTCCGCACGCAGGTTCTCAACGCTGCCGTTTCGAAATAAGGGAGGGAAAGGCATGAGCAAATGTTTCTTTCTCTCTCACAAATTTCTTGTTGAAATTTTTATTTTATTTATGAAAGAAAGTAATGAGTGTCACGGCAAGAAACATTTCTACGAGAATTTTTTTTNGTTTTTTATTTACAAAAAGCACCTCTTCTTTTACTCTCAAACCAGGGCCTTTTTATATTTGGCAAGAAAACAGAGAGTGAAAACAAGGGTTGGTCGGGCATTACCGCAAATGTAAAGCAGCAAGTATGGGGGGAAAAAACTGTTTATGAACGGTTTGTAAGGCGGCAAAAACAAGTCTGAAGACGAAAGAGAGCCACACCAGCAGCAAGGCCTGGTTGTGTTTCACGATTTCATCACATCTTTCCCCATGGTGATGCGGTTTTGCATTGCATGGCGTTTATTTGGGAAACAAAAGAAGGGAGACGAAGAAAGATGGAAGGGGGAAAGAAAGGTCTTTTTACAGCGAAAGAAAAGAGGTCAAATAGACGGGGACGACATTTCGAAAGTTCTGCCACTAAACTGGGAATCTTTGTTTTTATTCCATCCATGAGTTTTCTGCCTCTCAGTTTAGCACAAGATATATACACAAAAAAAAGTTTGATACATGCACTCTCGCTGCTTTTGTCTGATGTGATTCATTTCGTATATTGTACATCTAATGCATATCTAAGCGAGTCTCTATGTTGACTTTGCTGGTAATCATAAACTCATTCATATTTTGTTCCACCAAAGACAGAACTTTTCAACGCCTCAATGCAGCCCATTTCTTTTGCGAGGCAGTGCTACTCCTCACTGCTCTGCCTCCCTGGCGGCAAGCCAGACTTTCCCTTTCAAGGCTTCAATATCGCTGTCTCTCATCCACCACACTGCGGTATCATCTTCCTCCTCTTGCTCATCTGTGTTCCCATTTGCTTCACCACGGCGCTGCCTCGTTCGCATGGTAATCGTCTCCTGGCTGTCGTGGGACGTGCCTGGGTCTGCACCCTTGCTGCTCTGCAAAAGTCTATCTCGCGCGGAGCCCCATTCAAAAAGCAAACGGGCACCTTCTAGACGCTCAAGGTCACCGCCTTCATTGATGCCCTTTTCGAGTTCCATACGAGCATCGACAGCGGAGCCAATCTCGGGGTCCTCTTCGCCGCTTTCGAGCAGTGCCGCTTTTTCGGCATAGCTTATACTCTTCAATCCCTTCAAACCAAATATCCATTCCAATGGGTTCTTGCCATCACCATCCTTGCCCAGTGCGCGAAGCGTAGAGGGGAAGGTGCCTTCGCGAGGTGGTCGCCGGCGGAGATGCAAGCTCTGTGTGTTGGCAAATGCCTCCCTCAATTTTTCGTCAGAAAAGTCAAGCTCGATATCCCAAAACCGCGGACCGCATTTAGTAGATAGGCTGGATATCTGATCTAGTGGTGGAAGAAGGCATGGCGTGGAGCGATGCAGCACGGCTTCTGTTGAAACATCCTCACGCATTTTGATCTCCACTGGGACAGATACTGGCTGGCCAGTTAGAATATCTTTCGCCACGAGACAGCGTTGCTCGGTAGCCAAAACCCAAAAGTGGCGGAATGCTTGCAGATGAGATCTGTTATCCATGACATTGGTCGGGAATATCGGATAGAAAGCGACAAGAAGTGCGGCAATCGCCATATTACTCGTACCAAACGTCACAGTGCCGCAGCCCAGGAACAAGGCGCCGATGGCAAGATGCGCCGCTAGATGCGACCCATATGGTGTGTCTGGGTCAGTTCGGCCGTGAAGGGCGCGCAGTCTGCGTAGCACCGGGATGTCACCTGTTCCAGCCATGACGATGGCGCACGACACAGCCAAGACATCTTGGCACATCCGTGCATTGGCTCTAGCAAGTTCTTCGTCATAGAGAGGTGCGGCATCTGGATGATCCCTGGGCGTGCCTGGAATTGAAGATATGCGCATGAATTCGTCGAGGTAATGCAGCAAAAGATCTCTTACTCGAGTGGAGGCACTGCCAGAATACCGAAGAGCGATAGAGAAACAAATTCCGGCCGTAATGCTGAAGAACGGCAGGTCTGTTGATCGCAGTTTTGTGGTACCGTGTAATCTGTGTCTGGCGCGGTACGGTGCTGGTAGACTGCGCTGGATCCAAGCAAATGTTGGCTCAATCTTGGACCAAAGGATCAAATTCTTGGCGACGGTTCGCAGAAGCAAAATATCGGGTCGTACGTAGTCAAACTGAAGGACAGAGCTTGGTACGTCAATCTTGCGAGCCACGATTTGATCTTCGGTTTTCATGAAGATGAGTGCCAACGCAATGACGGCACCTGCAGCTGCACGATCGAGCACGTGGACAATTTCAACTATCTTTGTCGACGTAGCATGCGTGATGAGCTTTTCGGTGAGCTTCATGTCATGCAAACCTTTCAAGTCGTTACCTTTGCCAAGGTTGATGAAGCCCAGTGCGTAGCCTGCGGCGAGGCGATAACATTCGCTTCGCAACGGCTCGTCCTCTTCCTCGTCCTCTGTGTGTTCAATCTCTGACAGCATGATTTCACTCATACGACGATGTTGGCTATTGCAGTATACTAATCCAATACCCATGATGCCTGTGGTTTGGGTAAGGGGAGACAAATTTAGCTCGGCAGCGCCGCGTGGTAACATGCGCGTAGCGTGCACCGACAGCAGCCGAGTAATAAGTGAGTCCATGGTGCCAATGTATGATGCAGCAAGGCCCAAGAGCAATCCAATCGATGTCATGGTATGCTTAGGTGTCAAATATTTGAAGGCAACCCACTTCGCGACATCCTTGAGGTGTCCATTTAGTCCAAGCGCGAGCAGGAACCCAGCGTGCCGATTGCTCAACTCTTGTCCGGGCTTATTGTAGAGAATCCACGATGTATCAATACCCTTGGCGTCGGGGGATATGGCCAACCCAGCTGCAACTCCCTGGTGGAAGAAGCCCCAACAGACCTTCTCTTCAGTGAAGAGCGATTTGTCAACCCCAACTGTGACATTAGCTGGCCTGACAATACAGTTGAGATTAAAGCCTCCGATGTGTAGTTTTTGTGTTATCAACGGGAAGCGGAGGCTATAGTATAATAATCCTCGCCCTGCAGGGATGGCAAGTGTACCAGTCGCGATTCGTGAGACGAGCTCCTTCTGCTTCTCCAAATACTCGCTTTCTGGCCAGTTTGGATCCGGGTTAAGACGAACATGTCGAGATTTGTGAGTTGAAAGAAGATCTTGTGCTTCATTCAAGCGTCTGTCTTCTTTGAATAGTGCTCGGATCACAGCTTGTCTCTCTATTCCGTTGCCTTCATCATAACCGGGCGGTTCATCATCCTCGACACTGTGGGAAAGTAGTTTATAGTCCCAAGATGCAGTATGGGTAGGGGTCTTCAGATATCGTTAGTGTCTCTCTTCATCACTGGGCTATTGTAATACTTACTAGTAGGCTTGGAGGAGTTCGTGCGCTCGCTTTCTTCGAGACCAAAAGACTGCTCATGTCGCTTCGTTTTATCAATTTCAAGAGACTATCGGGCCAGCCTTTGGGTGGACGCGGCTGACAAAGTGAGATTGCATCCTGTAGTGGGACCAAGATTGCTTCGGGAAGGCTTTCGAGGATGGCGCTGGTAAACCCTTGTGCTTGCATTGTTTCAACCATTTCGGCCGCAGTAGGGTTGATTTCCAGGGCTTTGAAGAATTTAATCAACATCATTGTGCGAGGCAGTATGACGTCCCATCGGTCATCATCCTCTTTATCGTGGCCAGATATGCTCGCTGTCTGTGAATAGATTTCAGCAGGACTAGGATAAGTTCCTCTCTGCGTAACGAGCTTATTCTGAACCCATTCAAGTACATCCGGCTTAACAGCGGGTTCGGGAATGGGAGGGATCAGATTCAATTCAGAGTCGAACCTTTCGTCAACTGCTTCTTGAATGCCCAGTTCGTAGATTTCGGAGAATCCGTACCACCTTAGCCAGCGAGAAATCTGGCATAATATCACACGCAGATCTGCTCTGCCAGGTGAGACGTATTCTGCAGTCATAATATCGAGTCGCTTTTCCTCGAGAAGAAGGTGTAGTGCCATGAAGACATCAGCTACCGCTTTTCTCCGACTTTCTTCCTCACGATGGAGTGATGTTGGCATATATCCAGACGGCCCGAACGCAATAGTTCCCAGAGGCGACGCCATATACGCTCGCGCAAGCGCAATGTGTTTGGCCGTAAACTTTGGATTGGACAATTGGTCTGCGTTTGTGCCCCAGTTCTCTGCGCTAGAGTCAAGCGCCCATTGCCAGCCTCGATTCATCATCCATACAGGGCATCCAAGTGAACTTGCCGTTTCCCCGATTTCGAGCGCTTTCCAATCGTCAGATTCTCGAATGGACCCAAATGAACCAGAAGCAGGACGGCGTTTCCGAACAGGTAAGCGAGTTGTCTGGATAGGCTTGCCTTCAACCCGACCTAGATTCAATACTAGCGAGAACAACAAAATGGTGGCTGCAGACCACTCGATGTTGACGAAAGTTTCGTCTTGGTCTCTCAACCATTGGATAATATGAAGCCAGCCACCATGCAGTCGCTCTCCGAGGGCGTCTTGTAAAATGTTACGGCAGACGCTGAGTACATGACGCGCCTGAGGGCAGGTCGGCTCCAATTGTATTTTGAGTTGGTGCAGCCGGCCACTGACATCCACAACATCCACAACGCCGTGTTGCCTCGGGTGGCGCAGTCCCACGATACTGCCATTTGTCAGATCAAATATTTCCGATTTTCGCTGTTTGATATCGCGATCAACAACTCGGCCACGATATTGCAGGTGTCTGGTATCGTCAACAAAGACAAGATTTGGCGATATCCTCGTGCGATCACTCCAAGGAGCCTGTGTTGAAAGCTCAAGCTGGCCATCCATGGACTCTGATAGGATGAGGATGACAGACTGATCGCCGTCCACCAATTTACAAGAGTCAACTACGTTTTGCGCTCTTCGTATTTCACCCGTAGCAATCGACAGGCTGTTGGGTGCAGGACCAGGGAAGGAGGCCCTGGGATTCATTATACCATTTGGGTGCAGAAGTACTTGGATCGTGATGATATCCAAGCGCTTTTCGTCCACGTCTTGTATTCCAATGAGCAACTGATTACGGTCATAGCCATCATGAGCATATGCCGGCGCAGCCAGGATAAACACTTTCGTATGCTGTGGGGCATCGCCTGCGGCCACAGTGTAATGCACATTTGACTTGGCAGATGGGATGTCAAATATCTTTGTAAATCGCACATCGTGTTGAAGACCATCAAGCTCATGGTCTTCTAGCCCCATGTTTAGAAACCCTTCGTTGAGCCCCATATCAAGCGGTGCTTCCAAGAGGCTACTAAGGCTTGGACGGATCTGGTGGCTGAAGCTAGAGCTTGAACGGGTATGCGGAGCTGCGCGGGATTCCTGCTTCCTCGCAGGTTTGCTACCAATAGCTGATGGCTGCTCTGAAAAGACGGACCTTTCTTGTGATGCTGACAAGTCTGCACGGGCAAGCATCGAGCTAAGACGACGCGAGCTGCGTCGCTGAATAGAAGAACCGTCCTTATCCTGCTGTTCGAGTGATGAAACAAGATCCACAGGTTTCTCGATCCTTTCGCTCTTTCGTTGACGTTTGCCCGGCAGTGGCGCCCCAAAACTGTCTCTGTTGTTTGGTTTTCCTGGCGTATTGGGTTCTGCGAACGAAGGTGCCATGGAGCTTCGTCGGCGGGCAGCCATGCTTGCAGCCGTGGGCTTCGATTTGCGCTGCTTTATGAAAGGGTCTTGATGCTCGAGATATTTGAGCCGCCAAACATTATAGCAGTTTGTAGCTCGGTTCAGAGTAACTGCAATAATGAAGGCCTCATCAAGTTGTTGAAATGCTCTTCCGCTTAATTCGACTTGTTCAATATAGAGAAGTTCTTCCGCTGGGTCAAGGAAAGCTTCATTCCTAGCTCCAGCAGTTGGCCCTTTAGCGGTTTGGGAGTCTGGGTCGGTGACCACAAGGCCGAGGTCGAGCAATGGGTCGGAAAGAGAGACGAGTCGCGGCCAGTGTGACTCGGTTTGTCCCATGGGGCCGTCGAACATACTTTCCAAAGTTGTGCTCAGTCCCAGATTCAAAGCCTTCGGGTTTCCAAGGCTCTGGACGGAAAAATCATGTGCTTGTGAGCTGTTGAATTCTGTCAACTGAGACGAGAGGAACGAATTCGGAATGACACGTGGGAATCTGAGCGTCGATGCATTTAGGTTCTCAGTCCTTTGCTTCCTTTGAATCAGAACACCTGAAGGACCAGCAAAGGCTGTTTCGACCTCAAAAGGCATGTGCACGACATGGCTGGCGCCAGAGAGAAAGTAGATGTGCGCCTGGGTGCTCAAGAAGACCACGAGGGCCTTTTCCATTCGCGGCCGCTGTCGATTCGTTGTATCCGGCTTGGAATCGCGCAAATGAGCTTGTGTCGCTACTTTATCATCGTCCGAGGCGGGGAAATACGCGAGAAGAGCTTTCGTGACGGTTTCCTTCTCGAGATCGAATTTAAATATCTTGCGGAGGATGCCCCCGCGACACCATAGAACAGCATCTTTTGTGATGAGCAGCTCGTCTTCATTCCCGTCTGTATGTTTATTCCTTCCAGAAACAATATCCCATGTATAAGATTCGGCGGGCGGATTCGGCGGCAGCAGTTGCTCGTCAATGGCGTAGTGAAGGCCGGAGGGCTGGTGTAGCCCCAGAGACTTGACAGACGCCATATCGCGTCCTCGCCATAGGCGGTGGCAGCCTCAAGTATGTACTCTGGACGCTCGAATTGTGTCGTCAGAGAGTATGTGCTATTGTAGATTCCGCATTACTCTAGTTTGCTGCGCCAATAGTCCCGATGATGGCTGTGCTGCGTCGCGTTTGTATATCCTTGGGCGAGTTCCCAAAGCCAAGCCGCGTAGAAGACGCGATTTGTGGTGAAGTGCAGCTCTGGCAATTTACAGTGGGCAGGTGGGCTGTTTGGCGGGCAAGCGGGGAAGTCACAGTGACTTTGTAGCGTTGTGGCTCTCTGCAGCGTCCGCTGTGGCTCACTGTGGCGCGACCTTGTTCCTGGCTCCACGCGAAAGCTCGTGACGTCGGTTAAGCGCTGCTACCTAGACACTCCAGCTACTTCAGCTTCCCAACAGCTTTCACTCTCCGAATCAATCCCTCCGGCTGTTTAGCTGCTTGCGATTTTCTTGTTCCAAGCCCAAGCATGATATCGACATAACGGCAGAATGACAGACCAAGCTCCGGAGCTTGGTAGCGACAACAAGTCAGATGCTGTCGCAACTCCTCAACAACCCGATCACGACCCCAACGTGACATCAAGCTTGGCAGACACAACAAGCCCTCAAGAAGCGTCGGACACTGTCAAAATCGACCACGGTAATGACAGCGACAAGGATACTGAAGCTCAAGCTGCCAGCAAGCTTAGTGATGGTCCAGCGACCGCGGACGATGCCAAGGTAATCGACAAGGAAGGGCGTGAGGATGACGCCGAGGCAGAAGACGATGGCAATGAGGAAGAGGGAGACGAGGAGGAGGAGGAGGAAGATGACGATGACGATGAAGATGATGACGACGATGAGGATGAGGACGAAGATGAAGAACCGTCACTCAAAATCTCGCGGCTTACACCACACCTAAACGCTGTCTACCGAAACGGTGACGCAACCAGCGCGTTCCTTGTCGCAGGCGATAAGATGATCATCGGTACACACAATGGCAATATTGTAAGCCGAAACCAGCATTTGCAAATTTCAAATAACTGACCGGACCAGCACGTCCTTCAACTACCCACCTTTCACCCATTACGAGTCTACCACGCTCACTCGGCCTCGGTCACGTCCATTTCGATCTCGCCTTATCCTCCCCCACTGCCGTCCGACCAAGCTTCTACAGCTGTTCCTCCCACAAATCCACCGAATCAGCCTAGATCTCAAGATGCCTCTCCGGCTGCTGCCTCGAAACGGTCGAGAGAGCCTGCGCAGATACCGAGGACCCCGTCCAATGATATCCACATAGCAACCTCATCCATGGACGGCAATGTCTGTGTACAGTCCTTGCTTGATATGAAAGACGTACAACTGCGAAGTTTCGGCCGCCCGGTCCAAAGCGTGGCATTGTCGCCCGACTTCAAATCAGACCGTTCGTATATTTCCGGTGGGCTGGCGGGCCAGCTAATCCTCACTTCAGGAGGCGGTCCTGGGAGAAGTACCTCGACGACTATTGGAACAGCCGCTGCAACTGCATCCGGCTGGCTCGGAAGTATGGGCTTGGGATCCAACACTGGCAAAGACACTGTTCTACATTCGGGAGAAGGCACAATCAACACCGTTAAATGGTCTTTGTCGGGGAGGTATGTGGTGTGGCTGAACGAGCAAGGCATCAAAATCATGCGCTCCAAACAGCAGCTAGAGAGTGCGGATAGCGAAGACGCTTGGAAACGTATAGGACACATTGACAGGCCGCAAACTGAGGAATGGGACACCATGGCTAGCGTTTGGAAAGGTCGAGCGGAATGGATCGATGAAAAGGCCCTAGAAAGTGATGAAGCGGTCGATTCCAAACAGAATACCGTTTCCAGTCCCCCGCAAAAACCTGGCGTGGAGCGCCTGCTCGTTGGTTGGGGGGCAATGATATGGATTATTCATGTTCACTCAGATGGCTCCCCTGCGAAGCAAGGCGGGAACAAGACAATTGGCCGCGCTGAAATCGCAAAAATGTAAGCTTCCTCAACATTCTGCACCAAGGCATATGACTAACACATTCAGCTTGCGCATCGATTGCATCATTTCAGGTATATCTCTCTACACGTCAAATCTTCTTCTCATTCTCGCATTCTCCCCACCTGAAGACGATGACGAAGAAGAAGATCAAAGTACAACCGCTCAAAGACATCGCCATCAAGGCTCCACGGGTTCTGCAAAGAGCGAGCCCTCGGGTGGTGTCAGAAAACGGCAAAATAACTTGCCGCCCGAGCTGCGTCTTATTGACTTGGTGTCCCAAGCCGAGGTGGATAAAGAAGAACTGGCAGTGAGCCGCTATGAGCGTCTCTTTTCTGCCGATTATCACCTCGGTATCTTACCTGCTCGCAGCGCTGCGAGCGCCGTGGCATCCAAAGGAGCGTTGGAGACGATTGCCGGACTTGGAAGTGAAATGTGGAACGCTGCCATCAACCCCAGAGCGCTTTTCAGCTCTGGAGCCAGTATTCGAAGCAGAGACAGCGGCGATGATTTTGCTGCTGGCTCTAGAACGGCCAGTACCAGCGGAACAATTCGAGGCGGCCCAATCAAGCCCGGGCCGCTACCCGTTCATCCGAGTTTGAGCAAGCCTGGTGCTAAAATATTCGTCCACAGTCCATATGACTGTATCTTAGCGACCAAGAGAGACTTGGGTGATCACCTAGCGTGGCTGCTTGAGCATGACCATTATAGCAGAGCGTGGGAACTTTTGGACGAGAACCCGGATATACTAGCCGACAAGCCCGGTGACTTTTTGCCAACCTCTGCTCCCGCACAAGGTACTGGCGACGTCTTCGAGGATGAGTCTGTGGCGGACTCGATCACCAGGGGCGCTCAAAGCGCAGTGGAGAAGGAGAAGCAACGGATAGGCGAGCTATGGATCAAGGAACTTATCGATGATGGTCGATGGACCGTGGCAGCAGAGATCTGTGGAAAGGTACTACACTCTCCAGACCGCTGGGAGAAGTGGGTGTGGACTTTTGCTGGAGCGAAAAAGTTTGATGAGATCACCAACTATATTCCTTCAGCTCCGATGCATCCACCTATTCCCTCGACCGTTTACGAAGTAGTACTTGGTCATTATATCCACAACGACAAGCCTCGATTCCGAGATCTGCTCGACTTGTGGTCACCTGAGCTGTTTGATATAAAGACGGTCACGACAGCACTCGAGAACCAGCTCAAATTCCGAGATGTTCGTAAAGATAGCATTGATGGTGGTGAAAAGGGCAGAGATTGGCGCATTGTCAACGAAGGCCTTGCCAGATTGTATGAGGCTGGCGGTCGCCAACGCGAGGCTCTGAAGTGTTACATCAAACTTCAGGATGCCGATTCTGCGTTCCGGCTAATTAGAGATAATCATCTCGCAGAGGCAGTGGCAGACGATATTCCCGGTTTCATAAGCCTTCGTGTGCCGGTTGGTGGTGTTGACCGCATGACGAAACAGGATCTGGCCAATGCAACCTCGGACGCCATTACACTGCTCGTTGACGAGGCTCAGCATGGGCTAGTTGGCCCTAAGCAAGTTGTAGAGCAACTTCGGGCCAAAAAGCTCCCACTGTATCTGTTCTTTTACCTTCGCGGCATGTGGCACGGAGACGGCGTCAAGGAACATGCTGGAGAGAATCGCGATCACTTGATCTTAGAAAGCCGAGGTTTAGTGGATGACTTTGCAGATTTGGTTGTCACACTTTTCGCGACGTACGAACGAACGCTTCTGTCAGACTTCTTGAAGACGTCTACTGCATACACTTTTGACAAGGTAAGGACATCACTCATATCGCTGAGGGGCTGTTTCACTAACTACTAGCAGGCAGTGGAAGAGTGCGAACAGCACAAGTACTACGACGAATTGGTCTACCTATACTCCAAGACAGGCCAGATGAAGCGTGCGCTATACCTCACCATTGATCGGCTGCGCAATGTCGAAAAGGCAATTGAATTTGTTAAGGAGCAGGATGACCCCGATCTTTGGAATGACTTGCTTGATTATAGTATGGACAAACCAAGCTTCATCCGGGCTCTGCTTGAGCAAGTCGGCACGGCAATCAACCCCATCACCCTAGTACGGCGAATTCCTGAAGGACTTGAGATCGAGGGCCTCCGAGAAGGTTTAACTCACATGATGAAAGAGCATGAGCTTCAACATAGCATCAGTTCGGGTGCCGCCACAGTCTTGCGCAGCGAAGTTGCGCTCAAACAAAAGGAACTACGCGCTGGGCAACGTCGCGGTGTTAAGTTTGAGCCGCCAGCCCCGCCAGCGAAGGCGCCCAAGGCTGACCAAAAGCCGGGCGACGGCAAAGAGGGTGTCTCTGAGGCCACAAAAGAGGGAAAGTCCGATGCTGCAGACAAGGTGCCAAAACCTGGCCACTGCGTGGGGTGCGGTGAAGCATTCACCGAGTATGAGATGGAAACGCTAGTAGGCTACGGTTGCGGCCACGTCTATCACGTAACCCACCTGATGGATATGCTGGATCGCGGCAAGGTGGACATTGACATTGGTGGCGATAACCACGAAAGTAGCCGATACCTGGTTGGCATGAAGGTCATGAAGGCGAGGCTACTCCGTGACAAGGTGCGAGGTGGCTGTCCAGTTTGCCATCCAGCCAAGTGAGAAGTTTCCTTTGTGAATACGGGGTCTAGAGATGGGTTGAAGACGCTATTTCTGTGATTTCTTTACATGATTTATCTTGGGAGGGTGTTGAATGGGCTGCAAAGTCCTTTTCTTGTTTTCGAAACGTTTAGGCTTAGCAGGCCGTTGTATTATATAGCATTTAGATACCAATCGATTTCAGCCGTCTACATCACTAACTTTGCTGTCTTTTTAAGTGGTCAATGTCATTTTATCGAAGCTGTTTAATTGCTCTCGGCTTTTGCTCTACTTTTCCTAAGTGCACTCATGTAACTAGTCCATTTTCATTTTCGAGGCATCTATTGGCAGAAACAGCAGGAAAATCTCAGCTATTCAACAAATTGCCGCCTCTCTCATTAAATCCTGCCGACCATCGACGGCGGCGTACCAAAAAAAACCAAGCACGAGCGAGTTTCTCGAAGCGTAATCATCTTTTGCCGCTCTAGACCACGAGGGCGGCGAGAGCAGCAACAAAGATGTTGCCCATGACGGAGGCTCCCATGACAGCAGCGCCTGTGGGAACATCGGGCGTCTGGGTAGAAGTCGAGCTACCCTCCCCGGTAGTACTGGTATACTCACCGCCGGGGACGCTCTCGCTGCTGGCGACCGTGATGGTGGCGGGCGGGTTGCCAACGGTGCCGCCGCTGCTCACGGTGCTGGGGGTCGGGATGGGGACCGAAGAGCCGCTGCTGGCGGTGCCAGGCTGGCCGTAGGTCGGGGCGGGAGGCGAGGAGGAGGAGTAGCCAGGGACGCCGCTGCCGCCCGTGTGGTAAGGGGCAGGGCCGCCGGTGGAGAGCGAGGTGTGGCAGTGGGTGTTGTAGACGATGGTGCAGTAGTTCATGGAGTATACCATGGTGCCTGGGATGAGAGTTAGCGAGGCGATCACCGAGCAGGAATGAAAGGGATGAGGTTTCTCGTACCGTCAACGGTGGTGCTGCCAACTTCCTGGGCGCCGATGACCTCGGTGGACTGGCCATCCGCTGAGAGAGAAGAGTTGTTAGCTTGGAGAGCGAGGCAAAAGTTTTGAGAGCGTGTTTTCTTACAGAGAGGAGCGGTGGCAAGAACCGGACCGACGACGGCAAGCAGAGCAGTGAGGCTGGTAAGAAGAGGCATCGTGATGAAGTGAAAAGGTGATGTAGATCTAACTTTATAATTAGTCGAGAAGACAACTTGGGATTTGATTCCGATAGACGTACTTTGCTGATTTCGATTAGATGCAAATGATTCTGCAAGAAGGGATGAATTTGATGATGGAGGAAAGCGTGCGGCAAGTGTGGTGAAGAAGAGATACGAGAAGAAGGATTCACTTTTCAGAAGACGTTGACTTTCCTGCGCCGCGCAGCAGAATCAGATCAGTAGCTGCCTGCGCACAAGCCACATGGCACTTCGCTTCGTCGGCTCTCTCCAAAACAATAACAAATCCGTTTGTCAACCGGTTGCTGCAGGGTGTTCGCGTCGCGCGTGCGTTTGCTGGCCGGGGCGGGAGAGAGCACTGCCTGTGCGCCAGCTGCGAGAGGGGCCATTCCGTTTTCCTTGGTCTCAGATTGATGGTGTTTCTTTCAGTCAGTATACGAGGTTTAACAAGGGCGGCGGAGCCAATGTGAATAATTTTGTCGTGAGTTTAGTTCGTCTAAGTGGTGATGAGAGCCGGAAGAACACTACACCTGTATCCCTCTTTTTCCTTGGCCAAGCTCTTTCGTTCCCTTTTAAAGTACGGTAGATGTTACCTCTTTCTTCCGCGACTTTTCGGAGTCGGTATCATGATTTTACGACAGCAGCATTGTGTTTATGCCTCTGGTAACTGTCACACATGCTAATCGCAATATGAAACTGGATACAAGTTTGTGGAAATGAGTAGCACAGCTGCTTTTCACTCCTGTGACTCGGAGCAAATTCCGCTCCCAAAGGAGTAATTGGGCATGCAAATTAAAAAAAAAAAATGTTTTATGCACAGACATACACATCCCAAAAAGTGCAGACAACCACCGACTTGGATGCGGCAGCTTGACTCGATGCAGCCCCACAACGGCACCACACGCGACAACCTCAGGTCGAAGAGACAACATCCGCAGTCAAGCAGTAAAAAGAAAATAGCGAAAACCGGCAAAAAATGAAACTTGCTCTTGATTGTTGGACAAACGGGGAATCGAACCCCGGACCACTCCCAATCGTTGTATCGGCTGTACAGCTGATGCTAAGGGAGTATTATACCACTAAACCATTCGCCCCAATGCGAGGACAAGCTTCGGATGGACAAACGGGGAATCGAACCCCGGACCACTCCCAGAAGGCGGATGCTAATCTCAAAGAGATTGACAGATGCTAAGGGAGTATTATACCACTAAACCATTCGCCCATTGGTTGTTGAAGCGGGTTTCGTTATTAGGTTATTTACAGGTTGTGCAGGGCTAGGGTTGAGTTTTTTGGTGGGACTCGGCGCCGTTAGTGGCGGGTATTTTGGTGGAGAAGGAGGCGAGACGAACGAACGACCGTGTAAGTCAAAGTGCAGGGTATATTGAAATGCAAAGCCATAGACGAATGAAAGTTTTTAAAAATAGAACAGTGAAACAAAATCGTTACCCAAATGTCAAGGCAACAATGACCATGAATCCAACATAGACCGCCACTGCCGCAGCGGTATCAACAGCGTTCAGTCTCTGGAGGACCGCATTCCAAGCGCCTGACTGTGCGCCCACCGTGACCATGCCCATGGCAACCAGCGCCACTACCGTCATGCGGCTCATGAATTCCGAAATGATGGGGAAGCTGAGTATCGGAAGAATGATCGCCAGGCAAATGCCCATGGCCATCTGCCGCAGCTTGGTCGTGCTCAACGGCACCGGGCGCCGCATGATGTTCCTCGCGTCCCCCTCGTACGAGAGGCCGTGGTTCGGCGCGGTGCTGGGCGGCATCGGTGCCTCCAACAGCCTGGGCATGCGAGTCGAGACCGTCTGGTGGTCGCTGACGCTGTCGTCTTCGTCCGCGTAGTAGTTTGATCCGGGCAGGCACATCAGGTCGTAGCCCTTGTCGAGGAAGCGCATCTCTTCAGGGACCACTGGCGCGTGCGCGGCGAGGAACGACTTGTACTCGTGGACTTCCGAGGGCATGGCGTTTCTGCACTTGGCAAGTTTCCTGAAGCACTCCACCTGCTTACCTGCAAAGTGCATTAGCTGGCATATCATCCGGGGCGCCTGTTGAAAGTTAGCGTCGTCGGCTTACTATACTTGCAAAGCTTTTGTTGTAGATGGTCCATGAACTGGTTCCGCGCTGCGTTCACTTCGTTTGGGTCCGTAGGGTCGACGCGGCTCGATGCCGGGACGGCCCCATCCCTATACATGCGATTGTTGTGGTCTGCGGCATCCATGACATGCAGCTTCTCTAGAAGTTGAGAAAGTTCGATGGTCATATGCAACAGAACACGGTTCTGTAGATACTCAAATCGCCTGTACAGAGGCGGGACGGCAGGCTCCGAGTCCAGGCCGCCGCCCGCAAGCCGAGTCGCCAGAAGTTCATAGCCACTCAGTGGTGGAGGCTCATGGTGGATAAGCTGGCCCTCTGGCAACAACATGGGCGGCGGCGGCGGGTGAGGCATCCCAAAAGGCGGCGGTGACATTGGCGGCAGCGGCGGCGGTGGTGGGAAGAATGGCCTGTACTGNTGGTGGGGGAGGCTGTCCGGCCAGGTTCGGATACGCCCACTGTCCCATGGGGCTTCGGAACGGACGAGGATGAGACTGGCCATTTTCTACCACACGTGGCGCTGCAGTTTTGTTCACTTCAGGAATGGGAAACCCTTCGTCACCTTTTTTCTCTGCCACGTGAGGCGACGGGGACGGGTCGCGTGTCTCGGCTGCGGTAGAAGTACCAGACACATCTCTCGTTGGAACACGGCTTTCCTCACCTGAAGAATTAGGAGCAATTTTTTCTTCGTCTTCCGCAGCTGGCTCTGCGGCTGAGGGCTTCTTGGCCGTGCCCTCTTCGTCTTTGTGAATCACAGCTGGCTTCTCCTCGCTCCTATTAGTAGTAGCCTCCACGGAGGCACGGGGGACGCCTTCAATGGGGCCAAACAATTCTGCGGAGGCTCCTACGGGAGATGAGCCCATTCCAGAAGTCGAAGCCTCAGAGATCCGGTAGAGGTGGTCCTCAGAATCCAAAGCGTCCTCGATGGTCACTGCACGGCCGGGCTTCCGTCGCGACGAAGTTGCTCGGCTGAGCGAACTTCTCTTCCCATGGGAGGAACTGCTCTTGGGCGCCATGAAGTGTGAGGTATTGTTAATTTTCATGGATGGCAAAAATGGTCCGAGGGGTTCTGACAGGCTGTCAGAGACCGTGTCCTAGGTATGAGGGTTTCCGTGGTACACAAGGCAAGATCCAGTCAAGGGTGTGCGCCGCCTGGTTTGGCAGAAAGCAGGCAGCAAATCCGGGTTTTTTTTAGGGCCAATAATGGCAAATATGGAAAGCAAAGAGAAAAAGAAAAAAAAATAAAACCACCCAGACCTCAAAAAAAAAGGGGAGCGCAGTAGAAGCAGGTTTGTCGTTCGGTAGTAGCACCAGCGACTGCAACCACTATGCGTATGGCGCCTCACGTGGGGTCCGGCTTCACGGCGGCGCATATGATGCAAGGTGAAAGTCAATGTGGATGTATGTCTGAGAGTAGTTTGTTGGATGCAAGCGCGCAGTCAGTTTCGGCATGGGTAGTATTGTCTGTTGATATGGCATTGCTCGACGGTTCGTACGAGATGGGAGGTGAGAGTTGCAGTCGTTTTTATCGGCAGCAGATCCAAATGGAGGGGTAGCAGAAAGCGGCAGGTAGGCTTGATGAGCAGCGGCACAAATCGACACGGGCGATGATATAGTGTGTTACTATATATATGCAGGTTGTACAGTCTGCCTCTTCAGCCGGAGCTTGGGTTGGGCTGCCATGGTCCCGCCGAGAGAGTCGTCATGTTGGTGGTCAGCGCGGCCGCCTTGTTGCTGCCCAACTATAAAAATAATACTGTGTCACGTCCGACTCAGCCAGGCACGGCGTGGCAGGATCATGAGTTAGTCATTTCCATCAGGCCCCGAAAGCGCTTAGTTGTCTTTTCTGGCTGCGTGCTTTAAAAATGTTTGCAAGGATGCAGTTGATGGAACGCCGTTTGACAGCGGCGGCGCGACATCGTCACACTGGTACTGGTGGGCGTCGCCCATTTCGGCCGGGGCCCACTGGAGCTTTTCTGCAACACCACCACCCTTTTCTCTCTACCACCATCCCTCTCAGCTTACCACCCAAGCTTCAATTACGCCTTGCAAGGTCATTCATTGGCGCTCGGCAGTCCACGCCGCAAGCCTCCCTTGCCCCTCGTGTTTCGCAATTCCAAGGAAGCGGTCCAGAGTCTGCCAGCCAACGGAGCGCCAGCCGCCGGGGGCCAGACCAGACAACCCAACCCAGAGTCTTGGGTCCTGTTCAGCCGGATATTTTAGGCCAATCCCGTCGTCTGCCTGCCTCGCGCAACATAGCAGCGAATCACCGACTTCTTTCCCCTCTCCCTCCGACGTCGGACTCGAAATAACACGTCATCCTCTCGAGACCGCGGTGCGCCCGCGCGACTGCCCTTTC
>JANAKD010000515.1:0-17500 GCA_027627215.1 Lecanicillium saksenae | reverse complement strand
CCGGCGACCGGGACATTTACGTTCCCGCCAAGGACGCCCACCCGCAGCTGTACCCGACCGGCTGGCTGGCCTGCAACGAACCGCTCGCCTACTACGGCGGCCAAAAGTTCAACGTTCTCCGACGCAACGCCTTTGACAACGCCCCGCCCTCGGAGTGCGTGAGCGTCTCCCTGCTGCCCGAGTGCTCCAAGCTTGCCGAACTGCCCAAGGGCTCGCTCTCGAGTCACGAGTTTGCCCAGCAGGTGAGCTGCTACAAGGATGCTTCCAAGGCATGAGTGCGCGGGTGGGTGGACGGAATGGATATGACATGTTGCGCAGAATTGGCAACGCATTGCACATACGTGACGATTATGCATGAATTTACGACTTATAATCAATGACTTAATAATATACTTCTTCTTTTCTTATCAACCGTTTCCCGCAGCTTTGAAGGGGACCCTCCGCCAAGCTCAGTGTGATGATACCTGCTTCTGCAAATGTTGCTTCGCATCTACCTCACTGTCCTCTCTAGGGAGGGAGTGCGTGACACGTGTAGAGCATGATTGTGGGCGGGTAACTCTCGCTCATGCATATCGCCGGTTAGAGCTCCTCTAGGCAGCTGTATCGTCGCCCTTCCAAGTCGATTCCGCTTACCGAAAAAAAAAAATGAATAAATAAATGAATAAATTCGCTTGAAATATAGACTGAGCCATTTCTGGCGCAAATTGACACAGAAAAAAAACAAAACAACGAAATGCTCCCTAGGCGCCGTTGCCATGCGTGTCTCTTTCACCTTGACCACCGTATCTTTCGACAAGATCTCGCATGACGTCAATAACCCTGAATGCATTAGGTTAAAAATATTATATAAAAACGAAGACTTCTTACTGTTTTCTAAGGTCGGTATTCTCGATAAAAAGAGCCGACACATGAGTATCGAAGCGCCTGTGTCATTGTGAGCAAGCTCTGTTATCAAAGGGTTCATCGTTGCAAACAAACAGTCTGTAGAGGTCTAATCTGCCGTAGAAATCTTCCTCAGGCTTGGAGATCGGTTGCTGCGAAATATAGGCCGCAATATATTCCTCTCCAAATCTATTGCAGGGCGGTCGCCATTGTCCGAACTCGTCTGAAATGTGACTTAGCAATGTGTGCGTTAGAAAGCAGGAAGCAGCCTAATAAGCACTCACACTCATGATGAGCATAAAAGCAGCAAGCATCAAAAACAAGAAGCTGGCCATTTTCGACATCTATGCCGGAGTTGGCATACCACAGGTCGCCGTGAATGAGTGATGGTCTAACTGATCTACCATCACTCTCTAAAGGTCGAAGCAACCGTGGAATCACTTTCTCGAACAAGACTTTGGACAACTCAGAGAGTTCTTCGCTTTCACCCTTTCTATCAATTTCCAATGCCAATGCATATAGCATGCTTTTGGTGAAAAATGTTTCCCAGCTGTCTTCCCACTCAACACACTGAGGGAGATTGCCGGCGTAGGTGGGCAGATGAAAGCCGAATTTGCCTAACGGAGATTCACCCTTTTGGTGCAGCTTCGCAAGCAAGGAGGTGAACTCCGCGGGGTCAGGCATTTCATTGATCATGTCGCGATACTCGCATAAGAAAAAGAACGTATCGGGGACTGCGCTGTATTGACCCCATGCGACAGGGCGAGGGATAAAATCGGGCGTGACGTTGTATATAGTCTGCATCGATTCAAATTCGCCCATGACCATACTCTTACCTAATTCTGTTGAAACTACTTTAATAAAGTATGACTGATTCGAGCTGTCAACTAACTCGATGTCAATGCGGCCAGTCTTTGCCCAAAAGCTGACATCGAAGCCTTCTGTCGCCGTTACCCGAGCCCCGACGGGCAGCTCTGTTTGACGCGGTGAGTAAAAAGCACAGAAATACGGGAATAAATAGTCGAAGTACTAAACCACACCTTTAAGCACAGCGGGGTCAATTTTGACATTACCATTACCAAATTCAAACTCTCCTTGACCGTTGTAGTTCATTTTGTCTCGGGGTCGGTAAACCTGTGATGCTGATGCGTTGGGTAGTACAGACGAGTGCGGTGCGGGGTTTTGAGGTTTATAAGCGCCCAGCGGCCGCCACCATAATTAGAGGCATTTACGAAGCCATTGCAATATAGGGGCACAAAATATGGTCACGAGATCTCTCATAGAAGTCGCATATATGTGTTTTGGCATGCTTTGAGTACTGTGTGCTCCAACTTGTATATAAATATGTTGGAAAAGGCGAAAAGGCCTAGTGCCCCGCCATAGAAACCGCTGTAATCCGCTCACGCCAATGCTCAACAGGATAAACAACTTTAACACCGCCACCTTCAAGTCTTTGTTGACCGTCATTACTGGCAATGAATGTACCCGGCTCTCGAATTCCCACGTACACAGTCTTTATGGCACCGTTGAGTCGTAAAATCCGCGTCGCACAGGTCATGTTGCCACTTAGCCTTTCGTTGCAGGGCTCCATTGTTGTGTAAAGCACAGTGTTGGGAGGCAAGACTTGGTGTATAAGTTGCTCGGGAAGATTGTTCTCGTCGGCGATCTTGATGAAGCAGCACTGTTCCGCGTGTGTTGTCCCTTTGTCGCCCTTGTAATCGCGTGGATATTCTAGAGAATACCCTGTTGAAAGAACCTGGCCAATATCCTCGTCGACGAGGACTGCCCCGACACAGAATTTGTTGCCAGCAGGCGGGGACTTCTGTGCCTCTACCAAAGCCAGCTCCATGAAACCTTCATGGTCTCGGACAGGAAGGGAAGGATAGGATGCTGTAGGTTGCATCGTGTTTGTCAGCCGGAGAAAAATTATGCAAGATGTAGAAAATCACTGAGGTAAGAAACGTCTTTAAAAAGAACCCTGCCGATTTCCTTCAGCTGATTGGCTGCCATCAAAAGACCCTATGTGTAGCGTCGGCGGCTAGAAGCGATCAGCCTTTTCTGAACAAGCGGGGGTGCACGCCGCGACCTGTTTGGCGAACAGGTTACCAACTCACGACGACGACGACGACGAGCCAACGTCTTCGCGCTGTAAATAAATCGGGCTTGACTGGGCTAAAGACGCGGCTTCCCCCGCAGCACATTATGGTAAACACTCGTCCCAAATCTAGCACAGAAAGCCGTGACTGACATACCTGTCGTACCTACACAGTTCTTTCGGAAACAGAAGCGCGCTAATTCAGGGCCATCAGAGACGGCTTCGAGTCAACCCGGCGCAGTGAATTCAAAGGGATTATTTTCACTGTCAAAATCCCGCTCAAAGACCTCCTTCGACTCAGAACAAGAAAGAGGACCCGGAAATCTTGGCCTCAGCATATTGCACTGTCCGGAAAATCCTACGTTTGACTTCATCTTTGTCCACGGCCTAGGCGGCGATTCGAAGAAGACATGGAGTAAATCAGGCTTAAACTTTTGGCCACAAGAATGGTTGCCAAAAGACATCGCCTTTGATTCTGTACGGGTGCACACCTACGGATATAGTTCCGACTATCGCAAGGGCAGAGGAGACTGCCTTAATATTCATCATTTCGGGAAAGGACTTCTAGCCGCTATCAGCACCTCGCCTTACCTTGCGAATTCTGATACTCACATTGTGGCTATTGGGCACAGCTTGGGCGGCCTGGTTATCAAGAAGGCGTACATGCTGGCAAAGTACGACGCAATACATGCGCCGCTCGCCGATAGATTCGCGGCCATATATTTCTTAGCAACGCCGCATCGTGGTGCCGACTCTGCTAAACTTCTCAAAAACATTCTGCGAGTTGCATACGATCGGCCATATGTTGGAGATTTAAAGCCAAGTTCCTCAGCGATACAGGTCATCAACGATGAATTCAGGCATGTTTCCACGGATTTGGGCCTCTGGTCATTCTACGAGACCCAGCACATGAAAATGTTTGGTTCCCTTATCGTTGAGCCAGAATCTGCTCTTCTGGGTTATCGCGAAGAGAATCAAATACCTATGGCAGCGGATCACCGCTCAATATGCAAATTCGACACGCCATCGGACCCCAACTATACATTACTGCGCAATGCACTTGCGTCCACTGTTTCTGCTGCTTCCAATGGAGCGAGGCCGGAAACAAAATATCACGACATGAAACAAATCGGCAAATACTTGGAAGCTGCAGAGATATTGGACGATGAGATTTCTGAACTACGTGAGCTGCGCCAAGAATCATCCTGCCGCTGGATACTAAATAAAAAAGAGTTCGTCGACTGGAAAGACGGCAGCATTAAGGAACACCAAGTTCTTTGGATCAAAGGCAAGCCAGCCAGTGGAAAATCCGTTCTTGCGAGTTTTATTATCGATGATCTACAGCAAACTGGAAAAGCTTGCACCTTTTTTTTCTTCAAGCACGGCGATAAATCGAAATCCACTCTACATCGTTGTTTACGACACTGCGCATACCAGATGTCCGATGTGGATACAGGCTGCCGCCAAGAGCTGTTGAGAAACGCTTCTGAGGGCGTTCAGCTTTCTCACATGGATGAGCGTACAATTTGGAGAATGATATTTCAGTCTGGCATATTACAGGAAGTCCAATCAACGCACTTCCTTGTGATAGACGCTCTTGATGAATGTTCAAACGCCAGCGTATTTTTCGACACAGTTCTCCCCTCTCTTCACCCCAACACGCCTTTGAAGATTCTTTTTTTGAGCCGCGACACACCATTCATTAACCAGGGTCTCTCGTCAATACATATCACTTTATCTTGCATTTCAATTGTCGAAGAAGATACCTTGCCGGATTTACGTCGCATTATCGAGGGGAAAATTCGGCTGCTGCCAGCAGTAGGGACGGGAAGCCAAAACGAGTTCGTTGAGAATATTTTGAACAAATCAAAAGGTTCTTTTTTGTGGACTATACTCGTACTGAAAGAACTGGCAAACTGTTACACATCGAATGATGTAAAACAGGTATTGGATGATGTTCCAAAAGGCATGGTGCCTTTGTACAAGAGAACTTTGTCTCTCATGGAGTCAGCACCCAGAAGTAAAGCACTCTCCAAGGCAATTTTGCTCTGGACTTCATGTGCAATTCGGCCAATGACTATATTGGAGCTCAACGGCGCCTTGAAGATGGATTTGAATGATGTCTTTCCACAGCTGCAGGACAGCATTGTTGCCCTCTGTGGTCAGCTTGTTATGATTGACAAAAGTGGAAGGGTCCAAATGATACATGAAACAGCACGAGAGTTTCTACTCAGTCAAACCTCGGAGTCTGAGTTTTCGATTCATCCAAAAGCAGCACACACACATATGGCAAAAGTTTGCTTGCAGTACCTGACTGGCGATGAAATGCGCCCGCCCAGAATAATGCGTCGAAGGAACTCTGCAGGTATAGGACCGCGAGATGATTTCGCGTTTTATACGTACAATGCATATTCATACCACTTATCAAAAGCCGATCCTGCGTCTCTAGAACTGTTTCACCTCGTCGAATTATTCTTGAAATCGAATGTTTTGACCTGGATCGAAGCAGTAGCTAGCAAAATGGATCTCAAACAACTCATTCGTTCGTCGAACCATCTTCGAACATATGCAAATGCTTGTGCAATTGAGCATTCACCCGTTAATAAGCGAGTTCAGGATCTGCAACAATGGCCAAGAGATCTGGCAAGAGTTACAGCAATGTTTTCACCCGCACTCGTCTCAGTGCCATCTGCGATTCACTCAATCGTGCCCCCGCTCTGTCCACAAAACTCTCAGCTGCACAAAACTTCTGGTGGGAGTCGCAGATTAAAAGTTTTGGGCCGTGTCAATGAGCAATGGGATGATAGGCTCCTTGGAATAAACTTTCATCGCGGCCAGCCTAGTTCAATGTGTTACGGCGAAGATTTCCTTGCCGTGGGATTGACGACAGGCACGGTGCACCTTTATCATGTGGCATCCTATCAAGAATACAGGGTTATCAATCACGGGGAGAGTGTGAATCACGTTGCTTTCAAGAAGAAGACTGCTTTATTGGGAACATGCGGCTTGAAATCTGTCAAGCTTTGGAACTTCCGAACAGGTGAAGAACTCTTTTCATTTAAGAGTCCTCCAAGGCCCCTCGAATTGCAATTTCAAGGCAATTTGTTAATGGTAGCGAGTCACAAAAACTTCATTGCTTCATGGGATATCACTGAGGAAGATCAGCCGCAGTGCATGGAAAGGAGCTGGGTTGAGCGCGACGATGGCAAGCCTGCTTTTGGTACGGCTGGTACCTTGGCCTTGTCGGAAGCACATAAAATGCTAGCAGTCGCATATAATGGCAGACCCATTACAATTTGGGACACAGAGGAAGCATCAATCATCGGCACATGCGGAAAGAAGCTGTCAACAGGAGAGACATCTACCCACCCAGTTACGGCCATGGTCTTCAACCCAAACGCCAGCATTGGGTTGCTTGCAGCTACTTATCTTGATGGAAATCTTACACTGCTTGACCCATTGGAGGACAAGCAGGTAGAATGCTTTCGTGCCAATTGTCAGTCACTGGCAGCGAGTCCGAACGGCCGGTTGCTAGCGGCCGGTGGCGCTGACGGAATTATACATGTATTTGAGTTTGATACACTCAAGCTACTGTACAAGGTGAAATCTCAGAATTCATTCATAAAAAAGCTTTGCTTTGCCAAAGACAGCTTTATTTTTGCGGATATCCGTGGAACAAGATGCACAGTCTGGGAGCCTGAAGCTATGTTGCGAGATTCACTGGGCGATGACAGCAGTGGAATTACGAATAACTCAACAATTGAAATAACAGCTGTGGATTCTACGGCAAATATCACAACAATTTCATCATCGATACAAAACGATATGATATTTTGCGGAAAGGATGATGGCACGGTGGCTGGCTATAGCCCTTCAACTGCCACTTGCCTCGGAATAATATGCAAACACAAGGTGGCTATTCGGCATTTAAAATCGTGGGAACAGGAGCAAAAAGTCCTAATATTGAGCATTGACATCGCCAACCGGATCTTGCTGCACAGTATACCAGCTTGCAGCAAGAGCAATGTCACGGCTGCAATACTCAGACTGGAGATCCACCTCGAAGCCACTGGTGCGATTACCGATCTACTGTTGAACGGCCCAGAATGGAAGATGTTGCTGTCAACAGCTGAATCTGATTACTTGGTTGACATAAACTATGAAAAGACGCTTTGTGAGCGCACACTGACGTCTCGGGTGGTGACACAAGCTGATCGCAAATGGGTTGATCATCCGACGGATGCCACTCAAATGGTATGCATTAGTAGAGAGATTATCGAAATCTACTCGTGGAATAAATTTACGGAGACAAGAACCCTTCTGTTCAAGACCCCGGGCATCATGGTCGATTTTCTTCAGCTGAGAAATGCTATCCCAATCATGGTGCGAGAAGTGCGCCTGCTTGTTTTAGAGTTATTTGATCCAACAAGAGGAACTGTCTGCATTGGAGCCTTAGAAAATTTTGAGAGCACGCAGACGAAATTCCAACAAGGGCGACACGATGTTGCAACGGCTGACACAGAGGGATTTGCGGACACATCTGAGGATGGCTCAGATGGACTACTGCCGAGAATGGACGGCGAAAACGAGAGTCTTCGGTTTTGTGAGGTAAAAGCAGAAAATTTAAACATATCCTACATAATTGGTGGAAGCAGTTCGGGCTCGTTGGTGTTTCTGAGCAAAGATTCGTGGGTATGTTCGATCGACCTGAGCGAATATGAAAATGCCCCTGAGATGGATCCTCAAACGAAGGGCGAAATGGGTGTGATAAGGCATTTCTTCCTGCCTCATACATGGTTTGCAGGAAGAAGAGAAATGCCAAACACTCTCACCAATACCGATATTTTACTCGCGCGAGGAAGCGAGCTCGCGATCGTCCGAGGCTACGGAGATCATGAGTGCTGACCTCCCTGATGAAATTGACGAGAATTACGAACAAATTCTACTTTGAAATACATAAGTGAAGCTAATATAAGACTTAACTGAGCCGATGTCGGCTGCTTTGCAAGGGTGGTTCTGCATTCGCGAAATGCACCTAATGCAGTACTGAAGCGAAAGCGCACTATTTCGTAGCCGCCACTTGTTCTGCCTGCGTTGGAATATAATATGATGCATTGCGCTGTCCCTAAATATTCACCGCAGCCGTTCTAGTATACATTTCACATACGCTCCGCTTTGGCGAGGGCCATTTTATTTGGACTGCAATTGATCCAGCATAGCCAACGAAAAGTGACCAGAGATTAGATCTTAGGGCATGTCCTCGGTAGACCACTGAGCACAATAATGGCTGCTCTCTCCAGATCCTCCCTGCATGGTGTTGGTCAAGCAGCAGAGTGGAAAGAATAATGATATCCCAACACCGCTGCAGATATTTTAAAAGGACAGGTCGATTTCCGATATTGAGTGGATCATCAGGAACAATGAACTTCCAAGTGTCCATCTCGGCGAGCGCCATGATGATATTGACTATTTCCATTGGTAAACCTTTTTCATGGAGAAATTTTGCTGAACTGCCACCTTGAAACTTTGAATTAAGCCATTCCATCTCTGATCTGCGGGCTTTATTGCTTCCAGCGAAGGATGAAAAGGGCATTGTACCCAGCGCAAGGCGATGCTCCGTCCAATGGTCGTCTGACTTGAGCCTAACTGGGGGCAGATTTAGCCTTTTGAACTTAAATGGCATTAGAGACCAAGTTTCAGGCATCTCAAGGAAACTTTGGTGCAGCCTTTGGTAGATATTGTCTGTTGAATCTGCCTGAAGTCGCCCTTTGACGCCAGAAATCAGCCCTTGGTACAGGTTCGTATCGCGGTAGTCATGCCACGGTAGAAGCTTGGCTGCAGGATCCCATGTTTCTCGCAGCTCGCAAAGGGCATTCAGTATAATGTATAGACACATCGCTCCATACAGTACTTTTCTGTAGATTGCGGGTCCCAGGAACGTGAATCGTTTTGCTCTTACGAAGTAGTCATTCCTCAAAATATCATAAGGACTGGTGACGATGGATAGAATTGGCTGCATCTCATTTTCTGTGATGAGAACAGAAAGAATAATCTCTGCAAAGTATCGGCGAATTCCGGGGCCATTCGACGACTCGTTTTCGTCATCATCGGTTTTAGCTGAAGGGCAGAACGCAAGGAGTCGCCTGTACGGCAACGGCAGAATGCAGCCACAATCCAGGCCCTGGTTATGGGTGCACAGAGGTACGGGCTTATATGAATGAGGAGGTGGTTCCCTGAGGCTAAGTGCGGAATTGTCATCGTAAAATGTGCGAAATTGCAACAAATGCGGCGTAATACGTCTTGCGACGGCATCGCTGATGATGATGTCTGTAGGCTTGGCTATCTTGCCAACGTGAGCAAATCGCTGTTTGAGCTGCTGAGCTTCTGTGATGGCGCATTCTCCAAGCGTCTTTGCGAATTCAGACGAAGGAGGCGAGTGTTCTTCTATATTCTCGTAGGAAGGCACGAATTTTGGGAGTTTGACCGCGATGCTGGACGGCTTGTTCGTGTACTTGGTGTTGCTGAGTCGGAGAAAGCCTGTCTCCCACACTGAGGTAAGATTTTCCCAAGGGAGAGTTGAGGTTTTATGTGCCATTGGAATCAAATCCTATAGAAAACAACTTTTGAGAAGCAAACTGGTATTAAGGAACGATAGTTATGTTTTCCTGTCCTCAATGACTGCACTGGCAGCAATTTAGTTAAGTGACTCAGGAGAGGCTAAGCCTGGCACCACACCAATTCGGCAGGCCGTAAACCTTGGAGATGCGCAACCAAATTTATCCAGGTATGCTGATGACTTTGCTCGTTTAAAAGAAAGGGAATGTGATATTGAGGCAGCCCTTGTATTCATGGCTCTGTTAGTATTCTACTATGGGGCTGTTTTGTGGTGTCCAAGTCTACGGCGGCAAGTAAGGACCACTTTTGCAGTGCGGCATTAACTCATGTGCACTTGTACACTTGCGCACCTATGCTTTTTTGGCCCCCACTTCAGCCAGTCACTATAACTGCCCCCTAACGTGCCCCTGAAGTGCGCCCTAAAGTACCTCTAAAGTGCCCCGTACGGCGCCATACAGGCCCCTGAAGTGCCCTGTACCGCATACCTTATAGGGCAGTTTATAGGTACCTTAGTGAGCAGCTGCAGTGGGGGCTAAAAAAGCACAAGTGCGCAAGTCCCCAAGTGCACATGAGTTAATGCCGGAGGACCGAGCCTCTACAGAGGATTGCTGGATCTCAACAGACCACCTGGAAATCGCCTAAGTGATTCTCATAATCTATTTTGTAAACACGCGTCCATGAGCCCAACACACCGTACAGTGCTAACACATTCGCGCGCAGCTGCTGTAATCGAGTCATGGTCCTTGCAAGAGCGCCTGGTAAGAATGTGTGTGCGCGTCCAGGCCCAGTCTAGTTATAGAAGTAATAGAAGTTCTCTATTTTCTCCTTCTTTATTTTATTATTTATAACCTCCTATAGCTACTCCTAGTTCTTAATACAGAACTAACTATAATATAATATATCTCTTACTTTATATAGCTATAACTATAAGAGTGGAAATTAATATAATAATTTATTATAAAGAAAGTAGTTAGTAAAATAAATCTATACTACTTTAAAATACCTTAATAAATTTCAACTTAGGTAGTTTAATATATTAAATGTATTATATAACTGTAATAAACGGCTTGTCCGTGGCCTGAAAAGCTATATATACGCTATTACGCCTGCATTGATTGCTAGAATTGCTTTCAATGACCTGATCTTTTGCCCCGTGGTCTGACGGCACAGGCGTTTGTCGCAATAACACGCCTTTTAACTAAGGGCGAGAAATGTTCCTCCTGCGAGTCCTACACCAGTACTTGGCCGTAGGTGCCAGCAGTTTAAACACCTTCCTCCAGCTATTCTTATAGGGGGAAAAGAGTAATAAGTGCAGCAATAAGTCTTAATAGCTGCTCAATACCAGGGATACTAATAGCCAAATCACCAATGACATTAACCAATGCGAGCAGACTATTAAATAGGATATGCAAAAGGTCTTCAAAGGGCTCGGCTAATAAAGTTTCAAAATTAATACAGTGTAGTAGAATATATGACATTGACGATACACTTACAACCTGTAGAGGTGGTTGCTAACCGAGTGGAGACAGCGCTGAGCTCGATAATTAGGCCACTTAGAACTTTGCTGATCTCAAACCGTTGTCCGGATGACTCTGGCTCTGACGAGAAACCAGCCTTCTTTGTCAGAGGTGGTGCGAGCCGCTCTGTAGCTGTCTGGACAGAAGAGATAATATTGCCCAGAGCTTTGCGAATTTCGTAAGTAGAGTCGCTGCTACCGTTTCCTGCAGGTGCAGGTGCGTGTTGTGCCACGTTCGCATCTAATCCATGTTAGATATGGTATTCATAATAACATACGTCGACTCTTGGATAGAACCAAGCGACGGACGAAAATGCAAAGGCAATCAAAGTATAAAACCATAAGCTTACTAATAATGGAAGAGTATTCTTGGATATCGTGTCTAAGCTCGTCAAGCGTTGACAATATCTGAATCCCGTGCGTTGCTGTTGCATTTGGCACAGCAGACGAAAGACAGCAAGCTATAAACATTTAGCATACATCGGTTGATTAGCGTCATCAGCTATAATTTGTGAACTGACAAATTTGAAAGAGCGCGAGGAGGCAGTAATTGACCAACATGATTGCGAATATTTGTCTTGACTTGAACCTACATAGAAGAGCAAGTAAATAGTTAGGTAATATACTGTAGCACAGATTGAGGATATATGCTCTGCTCTTATACAAAACAAAGATAGGAATCACGTTTGGCAAAAGTAAACGCACTGTACCCTCAGCGCTGTCATCAGCGGGAGATGGCTAGCATTGCAAAACGTTTGGGCGAGCCAATCGCATCAATTGCCGGAAGCATCATCGGCCAGCGGCCGGCATGGGTGGCGTCCAGTTGATGGTAACCACTTCTAGATCGACGTCGACGTCGCAGGAAGCTTAAAAAACCACCATCGACCCCGCAAGCAGTTCTTATTACCCGTTCTCCTTTTTCAATGTTACGGTGACCGTTAGAGTGCGGGGTCGGGGCGGGGNTTCAGCCGTGCGTGCCCAAGGGTATTGTCCGACGCACGGTTGGTATTTTCCATGTAAGGCAGGACTCGGGCTTGAGCTCCTCTCCGCAAACCCGAAATCACACCCTGTCTATCTTTGTCTTGCACTCTGCCTCGGTTCCGATGTCTCGTTCGGCTGGGTTATGGCTGTTCTGTAATAGGAGCTGGGTCGCGGTTGAGTGGCGGCAGAGCAACGCGACTTACAGGATTCACAGCGTGAAAGTCCTAGGGCTCTCACCGGCAGATTCCATTCAGATGCACAATCAGAATCTGTTTCAATGCCTCGGCGGATTTCTTTTCTTCAATCATGGCAAGCGGCAGAGAAGCTGGCTGTTCCAGCAAGGCTGTTCACTCATGGAACAATTATAAATCCATGTTGCAAATTCATGTTGCCCGTCCCATGATCAATTGTACTCCTTTTTACCTCTGCCATAAGATTATTTGCCTTAGTTTCAGAAAATTCAATATGGTGTACAAATTAAGGATAATCCTTCTCCTCCTCCTTAATGCCATCGCATTTGCCCTTCCCCCGACAGGACGTGGTGTGAAGCCTGTTCCGCCATCTGATGATCCTTTCTACACCCCTCCGTCTGGCTTCGAGCGCGCCGCTCCGGGGGCCATCCTTCGGTCCAGGGCTGTGCCCAACCCACTGGCGATACTCAACCTCCTCCCCGTAAAGCTCCACGGAGCGTACCAGCTGCTGTACCGAACGACCGACACCAGAGGCAACCCCCAAGCGACGGTCACCACCGTCATGGTCCCGGAAAACGCCGACACGGCCAAGCTGCTATCCTACCAAATTGCAGAAGATGCTCCTTGGATCAACTGTGCGCCTTCTTATGCCCTCCAGGGCTTCAACAATCCTCTTAACGGCGTGACGGGCAATGCCGAGATAATTCTCATGATAGCTGCTTTGAAGCAAGGGTGGATCGTCAACACCCCAGACTACGAAGGCCCAGATGCGGCCTTTTCATCCGGTATCCAGGCCGGTCAGGCGACGCTCGACTCTGTCCGTGCCGCGCTGGCTTCAGGCAACATCACCGGCATCTCCTCGTCCGCGAGGTACCAGATGTGGGGGTACTCGGGTGGCTCGATCGCCTCAGAGTGGGCGGCCGAGTTGCAGCCGTCATACGCGCCGGAGCTTGAATTCGCCGGTGCAGCCTTCGGCGGCCTCATACCGAACCTCACCGAAGCAGCGCTCACCATGAATAAAGGCCCTGCAACCGGCTTGATACCGTCCGCCATCCTCGGCCTGGCCGCTGCGTATCCAAACTTGGACTATCTGTTCGACAAGGTTCTCGTTCCGTCGAAAGCGGCCGCATTTAAGCAGGCCAAGAACCAGTGTCTTGCTGCCAATGCTGCGCAGTTTGCTTTTCAAGACATGTTCACCTATTCGAAATATAGACTCGAGGACATCTTCCGGTTCCCAGAAGTCCTGGCCGCTTTGAATGAAACTGGCTACATGGGTATGCACGGTGTGCCCAAGATGCCGCTGTACATTTACAATGGCGTGCTGGATGAGCTGGCACCTATTGCCGGCAGCGATACCGTCGTGGAGAAACTGTGCGCGCAGGGTGCAGAGATTCATTACATGAGACATCTATTGTCGGAACATGGGGTGGAGGCGGTGACTGGCATCGGTGGCGCGTTTTTGTTTCTCAAGGATCGGTTTGACGGTGTTCCGCTGAAAGGAGGCTGCGTGACGAAAACGGAGCTGCAGGGCGTCTTCACGCCGGGAGCCGTAGAAGTGTTGGGTTCAATTGTTGTGGATGCTTTACTGGCTCTTCTGGGCAAATTAGGGTAGAAGACGGGATGTGGTGATGCGGTTTAGTATTGTTGGGAAGCTAATGGAAAGGCTTAATCTTCTACTCCGTCAGCTTTGCTCCTATTTGAGCTGTATTGTAAGGCAAACAACATAATTACATTATACATGCCTTCTCATTCATCGCATAAACTTCAACCACTAGATGTTTCTTGTTTTCGGCCACTGAAACGCGCGATGGCGATGAATTGAACGATTTAATACGGGCCAAGGTGTCACAGGTTAGACCCCGAGAGAGACTCGGTCTGAAGACCTCGTTGCCCCGTCACGATTAGCATGGATCGCGACCCCGGTGTAACGGGCTGAGCCCGGATGAAGCTCGGTCGGCACTCTCGCCGTGATCCTAGCCATCCTGGCCGTGGTTACACCTTACCTGTCCTATTCTTATATAACTGGTAGGCGTTTTACGGACCAACTTACCAGCTATCCAGCCAGAGTTGACCGAGGCTTTGAGGAAAGCTTCTCGCCCGGCGATTGGTACTGTCGTCGGCTTAAGCATAGCCGGAGTGAGTTGAGATTTGCGCGTTCGTGGGGTGCTGTCTCCAAGGATGCAACCGTTCTATGCAGCTCACTGGATATGTCAGTGGCATTATGAGGACGCGTATACAGGTGCACCGATTATAAGAATGTTGGCACATGTACGTAACATTCGTTGCACGGGCCATGTTACTTGTAGCCTAGACCAAAGCCGCCTGCGACAGCAATGTAGACACATGTTTACTGCTGCACCGAGGCCGATGTGGACATAATTAACCATTTGGACTTTGTATTCCATTATAGACGGAGAATTACGGACACTAAGTATTTCTTTTGTTTCGCCGCTTGTCTTCTTTTGCATTAACAAGTGATAATGGTGATATTTCATTGAAGGAGACAAGGAGGTCGCGAATCTCCGTCGTGGTTGTGATATATGTCTTAGCCGCTAACCCTGTAAAGGCGTTTCTCATATTTACTCTATTAGAGGTATTGGCCGGATTGGCTATCGCACTGATGACAAATTTTAATGTAACAAGTACATAACTACTTCTATTAATATTTAGTATTATTTTCCTAGTGGATTATGTTAGGTGCCGGACCTAGTGGCACTCTCAATTATGGTTGGGTTTCTGTATTATCTTGATAATTTTTTTTTGCAACATTTCAATGTCTGCATACATTCCGCACCGACTATAATTATCCATGGTGAGTCACAGGTTGTAATTAGCACATCGAGGTCAGGACTTTCCAGAGTGGTCGTAATGTGTTGGTTGGTGGTCCTAAATCTAGGCTTGATTCAGTAATTAATTCGAATCAGATCGTGTATTCAGGTTGATTGATTAATTACATCATTGCTCAATACAGACTGACGGCTGTGGAAAGCGTGACGATAAGCAGTGGAGTGCAGATAGCTAGATGAAAGATGAAAAGAAGCTTATAATAAGATATATGTGTGATTGAGTGCCTTAGCGTGGCTGAGCCTGATCGCAGTACCCCATTTGGGCAAGTGGTAAACATCGGAGATGCACAGATAAACTGACCTGCATACCCTGATGAATTTGCCCCTGAAAAAGAAAAGAAAAAGCTGCGACAGAGTGCAAGGCAGCCCTTGCAGTCATGGCTCTGCGGGCCTTTTTGTTCCTTGCTCGCGTACGCCAAACAGTTCGGCATCACCCTCAGAGGACCCACAGGGCTGGACGGCTTCATCGCAACGTGTGACGAAGTTGACCTGCCTTCGCCAACGGCCAATAAGAATGACCCATGGAAGTTCGCCAACGCGCTGAAGAAGGACGAGAAGGACCACGCCGGCCACTTTTGCCACTCTCCGCCAGGCTCCAGGTCGAGTTACAAGGGTACCGGCGGCGACTCGTATGTCATAATGACCTGGACGCCCGAAGAGCATAAAAATGCCAGCTTCGACAAGAAGGACCCGATTCCCCAGAGTGTGATGGACGGTGTTAAGGAGGGATTCATCGTCCAGCAGGGATAGACTGGTGCTGCTTAGCGCCAGGTGGAATATTTGAGCATCTCTCTGCCTTGTACAGATGCTGCATTGTAGATCCGCCAGCGGAAAGATTGTAAATTAATTGTATTGCATGATGGATAACAATTCGCCATGGTAGTGACCAAGCAGCACAGTTTCAGAGTTACGGGTAAAGATTACCTCACTACCCTTGACATGACCAAGCTTTGAATTGAAGACGCGCACCACCTCGGCCAACCAGCGACACGTAAACGACTGATTGCCCGCCTGCACCAAAAAACGTTAACCCCCACAGAGATGCAAGGCAAGACGTCATTGTTGCGCACCACACCATAGGCCTCTTTCAGGGCGACAACGCCGGCACGGTTTGGCTCCGAGTTGCTGCACTGGCTGGTCGGCGAGAACACCAAACGGCTCCATTATTGGGATCTTCAAGGGGTTTATCAGTTTGCGCCATTTGCGTCTACAGAGGGAGCGAGGCTGCAGCGGCCGCTTGAATTCGGCATCGCTGTCTTTTACGTACGTGGTGGTGGTGGTGCTCGATGTCGTGGGCGGCGTCGCCGTTTGTAATCCTGCCAAAATGTATTGCTCAACACTCCTCCGCCTGTTCGCACACCACCGAAGCACCATCTTTCCTACACCAACATCATCTCCGAGACGAACCCGTCTTTTCTTGAGCCAATCGTCGCCCCCGTCAACTTTGTTGTTACGCCAGTCTCTCATTACTTGGCCGCCCTTGCGTCTGGCAAATCTTCAACTACACAGCTATTCTGGCTGGCCCACAAACCCTGTGCTGTCTTTATTTCCGCCAAGGTCTGTCGCTCCATGGCTGGACCTGTTTTTGCTTTGTTCCACTGTCCCACCGGCATGCTGCTGTCAATCATGGTCTAACCAAGCTCATCTAGCCTAGCGCGCAAGACCTGACCTGATCTGAGAGCCTTGCACCGGTACGGTACCCCGAGCCGTCGTTGGCTGACCGCTTTCCCTCGGCCCCGTCTACGTTCACCTACAGCGAGCGCTACAGCGAGCGAATACCTAATTATCTGCAGCCGGCTCATCAGCTCCCTCCCGCCCGCTCTGCCACCACCAGTATTGCCAGTAGTAGCTCCCGCTTGGCCTGCTCGCTGCCCCTCATCCTCGACAGAGCCCCCCCCGGCTGCGCCAAACAAGGGGGCAGAAAAATAAAACCAAGCTTCCTGTAAAATTAACTTTCGCTCTTGCGCCGCCTTGTGCTAGTCTTCTTCCAAGCAATTGCCTGGCCAATTAGCCAATCCTCGCCATGTCGGACGCAGGCGATAGGTACGTAATCCCTCCAAGTGCCGCTTTGGCGTCAAGCTGTCTTCTGCCCTCGGTTGCTTTGAGTCTCTTCCCCTCCGTCAGTCCACATGCTTCTTTCCTAGGCGCGTAGTGGACCGAACTGCACCGCCAAGGTCCAGCTGGCCGCTACGTCGTTGTGACTTCCCCCGCCTCTTGCTTTTCCTCCTCTCCAGTCGCAAAGCTGACCGTTGTTCCTCTTCTTGCTTCACACAGCACGCATAAGCGCTCCAAATCCTCGGCGGCACTCGCCTTGCTCAGACGACGAGAAACTCGCGACGACGAGTCGGGCTCCGACGACGCCCGCTCCACCGCC
>JANAKD010000514.1:0-17502 GCA_027627215.1 Lecanicillium saksenae | reverse complement strand
CTGGAGAACAAGGAGCTGCACAAGTACAAGTTCAACGTGTGGGACTTCCAGCTGAAGCGCCTGGGCATTCAGTTTATTGCCATTATGGGCAAGGACATCAACGCCGCCAAGCCGATCGCGCAGGACGATGAGCAGCACTTTGCCGTCACCATGCCGCAGCGAACCGGCCGCGCTGCCGTCGCCGATGGTAGAGCCGTCGTTGCGCACTACAGCTTTGGCCCCCAATCGCGAGACATGCCCACGACGGATATCTTGGACCGCTACCGTTCGTATGCGGCCGAGAACGTCTGCAAGCAGCCCATGCTGTGGTCGCCAGAAGAAGACAACAAGCAACTGTGATTGCAGAGAGTGCAATCAACAAATCGGTGCGACATGATGATTTGTTTGACATATAATACCCCCTTGTTTCATTATACTCTTTTTTTACTTCATAGCGCGTGCACACACTCACACACATATTGGTGGTTTTGAAAACAATCAAAGACGAAGGATTGAGGAGGAGATGCGCTGTCGAGTCGTGGTAGAAAGCGCACACTGCATATCAACAGATGAGCCTCGTTGGTCGGCGCCATTGGAGTTTTTGGTTCTTTTTTTTTTCTCAGTGTCCATTTTTGTTAGTTTGATGGGGAATGGGTTCTGATTGGAGAGGTAGCATTCAAACTTTTGTTTTATTACTCATATGTTTTATATTATGATTCTTCTCATATTAATCACGTTTAAACTGTGGCAAAAGGTCCAGTTCCATCATCACCGGTTGCCCTTGTTTTCGTTTTTGTAGCCTTGGACGGAATAGCACTGTCATCTATAGATTTTTGGGAAACATTGTTTTAGCGACGAAACGTGTTTGAACACTAGCTGACGGCTACCAGGATATCAGTGGTTTGTTATAGCCATGATGTCACCATTCACCTACAGACGAAGTTCACAGCAGCACCTCAGACTAAAAAATTACATCATAAAATGGCTGAATATCAAAATCTCAGCCACCTTTCCCTGCCTTTTTGTTTTTTGCTTCCTTGCCCTTGGTGTTGCTTGATTCTAAAGTCTGACTTGCCAGCGCTCTTGATCTAGTTTCTTTATTTTTTTTTCTTTTCTTTTTTAGAAGTTCTCGGTTCAAGTTGACAAGGTTTACACACAGAGAGAGAGGCTGGCGAGGCCATTCTCATCCCGCCCAGCCCGGGTCAGCCCACCCACATACGCACGGCGGTGGACTGGAATGCGGCTTCCCAGGTTTCCCGGTCCGCGCGATTGGGGCTAAAAACACAAAAAAAAATAGATGGAACGAAACGGGACCCTCGATTTTCAAGAGGGGAGGGGGGGGAAAACAGGATTCTCCACTATGCAACAGCGAATAATCCAGATACAGAGTGAGACAGCCAAAATAAACAAAACGGCGTCATAGCCACTACGCAATAACACGGCCTAGACGCACGCAAGAAAGAGGGCCCTCATCAACAGCCTCGACTCTCATATCAAAATCAAGGTAGCAAAAAATAGCAAGCATAAAATGAACAAAAGCCACAGATTCGACACCAAATTATCAAACACGCATCAATCAACGTACTTGTACTATTATACACTATGCCAAATATACAGCTATATCACGTATTTGCCACAGCCACAGCCCAAGTCTTGCAGTAAAAACACAAAATAAGAACGCAGGCTGCAAATCAGTTACCAGGCTCCCAAGTAGCTTTGCGCTCCTCACAGGCTGCCGTCTCTTTCTCTCTCAGGCTGATGAAAAAGCCTGTCGTCCTTGATCAAAAAATGTAAAACAATGGCTGGGCCTCCCCATCACATTACAACCCCAACTTTGCGCAGCCCCCATGCCTTCCGCAAACCCACTCGGCTCTCCGCACGGTAGAGTTTCTTGGCTTTGCGGGTGCAAGACCAGCAGTTGCGAAACGCGCCGGTTCCCGCATAAATGAGACCAATGGGGGCGAAAGTCGATGTTGTCACTTGTTTGTTGTGTGGGTGAGGCTATCCCCGAGGGACGCGTCCAGAGTATCGGTAGCGATGAGAAGGGAAATAGTTGATGGAAGCAATTCGAATACCGCGCGCTGGTACAGAGGTGCCGAATCTCTGAAATTATAGAAATCCGGCAATGAAAATAGAAAACATTTCAAAGAGAAAGAAAAAAAAATAGGTCGATAAGGATTGTATGTCTTGCCGTTTAGGTGACTGCTGTATCCTAAAAAGAAAAATGTCGTCAAAAAAGTCGTCGGTGATGGTGTTGAAGATTGATCGGGACAGGATTGTCGGTGTCCTTGTGAATTTTTGTTTGTTCGCTAATCGAATGATGATCTTTGTCGTTTATTGAAACATGTTGCGATCCTTTTCCTTGAGGCCGCCAATCTTGTCCATGTCGATGGACTGGAATTGGCCCTTGGCTTCCTTCTCATAGGCGGGAAGCTGCTCTTCTCGCACAGGCTCGAGGCCGACGGCGGCGTTGTCGCCGACGCGGACAATGAGGACGCGGCCGCTCTTGCGACGACCGTCATCGTCCTGCTCGTCGGGGAAGGTGATGTGAATCTCGGGGACGTTATCAGGCGAGTCGGGGGGCGAGTCTGGGTTCTGCAGCATGGNCTGACCATCGCGGCCAATGACAACGACGCTGGAGCGGCCATTGTGCTTGGTCTCGATGGTGAGGCTGTGCTGGAGCATGGGCTCCTTGCTGGCTTCGTTGTAGGTAGGCAGAGAGCCGGCGCGGAGCTTTTGCATGCGACGGGAGCGGCGGAAGAAGTAGAGGGTGGAAATGAGGATGATGGAGACAAAGGCGAGGACAAGGATGGCGATGAGGGCGTTGATCATCTTGTCGGAGCCATCGTCGGAGTCGGAGCTTCGGCGGACGAGGCGACGGAGAAGACGAGCGGCGGTGGCCCCAGCTTCCAGGGCCGCGTCAAAATCCCATTCAAGAACGAGAACATTGCGGTGCTCAAGATGCACGACGGTGTCACGGAAGAGAAGCAGGAGGATGTTCTCGGCATTGTGCCGGACCTGATCACCGTGATTGACGCGCAGAACGGCGAGGCGATTGGCACGCCAGAGTACAGGTACGGCCTGCTGGTGATTGTCCTGGGCCTGGCCGCGAATGACAAGTGGACCAAGCATGAGCGAGGCATCCAGCTGGGCGGCCCGCCTGGATTCGGTTTTGATCATTTGAAGTATCAGCCACTAGGTACTTTCACGAAGCCGAAGAGTGTCATTGACGAGTATAATGTGTAGATATGGACTTGTGGAAGCTTTGGCAGATCTGATTCAGTCGAACTCCCATGACCTGGAGCAGTTTAGCACGAACAGGAGATGTAAATAAAAAATACTGATATTTCTTTTTTATAAATCTGTTCTATACTTCCTAGCCAAATACCCGTTCCAAAGCTAAGCTATTTGAGCAAGTTTCGTTTTCTCTTTTTCTGGTTCCAGCTCCGCGCAAGTCTTCTTCTATCATAAACATTTGCGAGGTCGTAGCGATAAAATTGTGTCTAAATTTCGTTTTCCTGCTCCTTCATTCGACAACGCATTATCAGCCTGTCCAATTTTGGGAAGGCATCTTCATCATTTAAGACTTGTGGTAGTTGCATCAGCCGCTGCAAAACAACCTGGCCTTCATTGTCTCGGATATCAAGCCGCAAGCCTCTGGCGAGTAGAGTGGTCATATCCTGTATTGCCTCTTTTTCGGTATATTTTCCTCTTCCCAATTCCTCTATAATGATGTGCCCGTAGCTTTGACCACGTACATTTGTCCAAAGCGGATCAAAGGACCTGGGAAAGAGAGCTTCTCGACAAGCAGCCTTGTGGCGGATTGCTGTAGCAAGCAGATTGCTTGGGCGGGTTGTGTATCGGTATCCCATCAACACAGCAAGTTCTTTGGCATTATTGTCTAAAATAATGCTGGTATATGCCCCGTCAATGGCAGGTTGAGAAGCTCTAGGCGCAAATAAGTCTAGATTTTCTTTGAATTCCTTGGGCAACGATTTGTCCTTCCTGGCCCAGCGCTTCAGTACAGAATCACATTCGTCTGGTGTAAGAAAAGGATCATAGGGCAAAAGTGAGAGCGCCAGCTTTGGGCCAACGGAACTAGATGCCAGCGCTCTTCCGAGAATCGAGGTACCATCTGGAAAGAGAATATTGAGGCGCAGGCCTTTTTCCAGGAACTCGGCCAAAATATCGCGAATGAAATGCGTATTCGGCCTCTTTTCAATCTCTCGGAAAACAAATTGACCCAAAGTCTGCCCGGAACGCATCCAAAGGTTGGGACTGGCACCATGATCCAGAAGATCTGAAATGATTTGCCTCATTCGCCTCATGTGTTTTTGCTCCGGGATAATGCTATCCTTCAAAAGATCGGTGACTGCAATTTCAAGTGGTGGTGAGGGTTGTCCAATGTTTGGATCCGCGCCTTGGTTAAGAAGGGCTCTGACAATCGATACGCTCCAGTCTCGCTTTTTCGGCATATCGAAGGTTGCTGCTCTTTGGACCGCGTATGACAGAGCTGGCCATCCGATAACTGAGGTCATATCGAGCTGCTGTGAGATTGGAATCAGAATTTCGGTAATCTCTTCATTGCCATTGTGAATCGCCTTCATCAGAGGGGACATCCTTGACTTGCGCTCCGGGAGTGCAAGGCTCTCCTTGAAATGGCAAAATAGTTTGCCTCGGAGATCAGGGAAACGGCGTTCGTCAATGAGAAAATGATGAATGGTGTATCCGTCGGTTATCTGAGGCTCTTTCAGTAGCGGAGGCACGAATATGTTTCGGCGGTGAAGCGCAAGGTGGTGGGAACTCCCCCCACGAGCTAGTATCCTGGCGACGTAAGGGTCATACCGAAACATGGCTGGCAGCAACGGTAGCCAGCAGTAATTTTGAGTTTTCGATCTTTGCGCAAATGCTTTTAGAATAGTGGCTGAATCCAGTTCTCGTCGAAATCGCCCAACTCTCAGAAACCTCCAAAGCTTCAGGCTATAGGCGTTGATGTTGGCGCCGTGCTCTATGAGCTTCTCAACGAAGACCTTGTTGCCGTGTGCTGCGGCAACATGGAGAGCCGTGCAGAAAGCATTTCCTTGATAATGAAAAGCGTTGACATTACCTCCATAGTACTTACTGTACTCCAAAATCTTAATCGAGTGTTTCCCGTGATCTTCGGAGAAACCGCTGGCACTGGCAGCCCAAAGAATTGCGTGCGATTTTCCACTGCGAGCATCGCGCTTGTACATCACCTCAGTGGCAACGCCCGCGACGCCACGAGATACCAGGGACAAGCGGAAGAGATCGGAAAATTCTAGGTACTGGCATACCTCAAGCTTCAGCTCGTCTGGCAGAGCCAGCAATCTGAAGTGCCCATCCATGGCAGCGGTTTGCAGCGTTCGAAGAAAGGGGGGATGCAAGGGTGAAGTGTGCGATTTGAGAATTCGAAATTGATGTGTGTGCAAGGTAGGTGCGATGCGAAAGCTAAATACACAATTGAATGTTAATATAGCAACTGGCGTGTTATTCTGACCGCTTCAGCTCGTCAATCAAATCTCGCGTTTGCAATAGGCTGCCACGCCCGCCGTTTGCACTTGGGCGGTCACTGGCCTGAGAGAATATTTGAAGCGTTCAAAAACATTTGTGCCGGCGTTTCTTCTCAGACTCTTCACAACAATTTACTTTCTTGAATTAAATTAACCGTCTAGAATACTTGAATTTTGTTGTAGCATTTGCTTCCTTTAATGCGTAACAATCTTGAATACAATTTCGACTACTCGCCCTGAGTACCTTTACCTCTCCGAATCAGTTGCATCACCGATTGCGCATCCTCACTCTGCTCGACCATGTTCCAAAACATCCCTTTACTCTCGAGCAACTCCTGCGGCGTGCCACTCTCCGCTACCTTTCCTTGGCTCAGGACAAGGACCGTGTCGAAATCCGCAACCGTGAGTAATTTATGCGCCACTACCAATATTGTAACATCCCGAAAATTTTCTCGAAGAGCTCTCTGGATTATTTTCTCTGTATCATGGTCAATCCCGCTGGTAGCCTCATCGAGAATCATAATTCGGCATCTGTCCTCGAGAATGACACGGGCGAGACAGACAAGTTGGCGCTGCCCATGGGAGATGTTGGATCCCCCTGATAATATTTCTTTATCAAGGTTTTCAGATATCATGTTTGATTCTGTATCAATCAAGTCAAAGCCCACACATCGCAGCACAGCTATAATCCGTTCATCGCTGTGCTTGCCGTGGAGATCCACATTCGATCTCAGCGTGCCGGAGAAGAGGAAAGCGTCTTGAGGAATAACAGTGACAGCGTCGCGCACATATTTTCTGGGGATTTGTGAAATGTCCTGACCACCGATCAATATTTGCCCTTCCGTTGCATCGACAAAACGCAGAAGCGCATTGATCAGGCTCGATTTGCCGGCGCCAGTCCGGCCGACTATACCCAGCCGCCGCCCTTGCGTGATGGAAAACGATATATTATTCAAAGCCCATGGCAAGTCCTTGGCGTATCGGACTCCAAGACTTTGCGTCTCAACAGCCCCATTTGCGGGCCATTCTACGGGTGGGCTGATAGGCTTCTCCTGCTCCTCCTCTTCTTCTGAAGGTATAGATGCCAACGCGAGGACGCGATCAATGGCATTGAGACCGGTTCGAGTGACATTGATGTGACCAATTGTAGTGTTAAGAGACTGACGGAGCTGGAGTGCGAGTGTGATTGCCAGTCCTGTACTGGAGGCCGTGCCATGGTTGAGAATAGTCACCGCAGTGACGGCTGCTGTAAAAATGCTGCTGATAACTCCAAGCCGTATGCCCAACCAGCGGTGTCCAATAATCATATGTGTAAAGGTGGAATTGCTTCTATCAATATGAGCCTGCATGGTTTCAACATAATGGCCAACTTTCCCAAATGCCCGGATGGTGGTGAGACCGGCTTGGGCAGACGAGACGTGGTTTGACACCGGGAAAAGGCAGCTGTTCGTGACAGGACGTAGCTTTTGTGAGAGTTCTAGGGACGTCTTCGACACTAAAATATAGCAGCCGAGCATCATTGTACTCATGAATACTGTATAAGGAGAGGTCGAAATACTGTCGCATGTTAGTCATGGCAACTCTCCCTATGCGGAGGCGTGACCAATTGACACTTACCTGCTCGCGCAGATGAACAAAATATTCATTACCGAACTGATAATGTGGATGATTTGAGGTGCCATACGGTGATCAATAGCATACATATCAGAGCCAAGCGTTTGAGCAACTTGTCCTGGTGGGGTGGAGTCAATCCATGAGAGTCGGGCTTTCAGAACACGCCGCATCAAGCTTTCAAACAATTTGCGCGAAGAGTTATGACCCATCCGTGTGAATAGAAGAGTCTGAAAACTTAGAAAAATTGAGCTCCCTACTGATAAAAGCAGGTAGATTCCAACATCGTACGTGGTTGAACTCTGCGGAGCGACACTGTTCTCCTTTGACGTCCACTTTGCAAGCCACCACGAATTACTGGTAGCAATAAGACGATAGCACAAGACGACCGGAACAGCAAAAAGATAGCCGCGCATACTCCCACTTTTGAAGGCATATGCGCGCAAAGTTGCCCAATAATCCTGTGGGCTAACCTGGGGCGCTGGCTGGTGCGTCATGGTAGGAGGATGAGCTGCTTTGCTCAGCGCAGACGAACCAGCGTCTTCGACCATGGGTTTCGACTCATTCATCTCATGAGCCACAGAAGATTTAGACTTTTCGGTAGCACGTGGAGTGTATGTAGCGGTCGCGCTCCCATCACGCAAAGAAACCACACATGATGCAAGTTTGGAACAGTACTCTGGACGGTGCGTGGCTAGAATCATGGTCCTGCCCTGCAAAAGATCACCGCCGAGCACCTTTTCACAGATTTGCCTCGCGATCGGGGCGTCGACTGCCGCTAGGATATCTTCCGATATGATAAACTCGGCCGGTGAATATAATGCCCTTGCCAAAGCTACTCGCCACTTTTGACCGCCGCTGAGCGCCGACCCGCCCGTGCCAGCCATGGTAAGGTCACCACTTTTCAGTGCCGCAAGATCATGAGTGAGCGCGCATGCGTGTAGGACTTGGTGATAACGATATTCGTCAAAGTCATGCCCAAAGAGGATGTTATCTTTCACTGTACAGTCTTCAATCCACGGGGGTTGGGAAACAAAAGCGACAGATCCAGCGACAGTATTTGTCTCTGCCAAAGCGCCGGCATCGATGCTCTTTGCGGGTTTACCCAATGTACCAAACTGCACTATTGCTTCATCCAAAATTGTCGACAACAGTAAGCTTTTGCCAGAGCCCACTTGCCCTGTAATCAAGCTCAAGCCATCCTGCGGAAATTCCAAATTGACATTTTCAAGAATAACTTGGCCTTCACCTTCAGCCCAGGCCAAATTTGCATTTCTCAGTAGAATTGTATCCGCTAGTGCAGACTGGGGAGTCTGCTCCGCCTGCTGAAGATATTTCCGAACTTTGGAGTAGCTCAGTCGCGTGCGATGCAAGGACGCGAAGCGGTTGGGTAGCTGCTTGATAACAGCATGCAGATTGCCAAACAAGTTTATGGCGGTAAACACTGTCGACGAACTGAAATGGCCTGTTCTCAATGCGTACATGGATATGGTGATGGACGCGAACAGAACAGGACCCAGGCTTGCGACGAGGTTGATCAGCTCTTGACAAATGCTAACCGTCCAGGCCAACGCTAGGTTTTTATTTCGAGCTCCAAAGATACGCGCTTGCCACAAACTTTCCATAGAAGACAGTCGTATTTGGCGAAGGCCATGAAGCGCTTCAGATACTAAGCTCGAGGTTCGCTCTTGGGCGTTCAAGTGTTCGCTCTGCGCAACTCGAAGGTTCTTCGACAGTCTCCTCGATAGAACAATGGCCAATACCGGTAATGTACCACCAATAGCAACATTGGTAAAACCCATCAGATGAGACAAGTAAAATGAGTATAGACAAACTTTTAATGCCGCGATGGGCAAGCTATGAGCATTGATAAATGCTTGCGCAATAACGTTGCTATTTATCAAGTCTTGTCAGTATTGAGATGCCTTTCATAATGCAAAAGATTATTAATTTACCTGTGCGACATTATCACGTCTACCGCGCTTGGCAGACTTGCCTTCTTTTTCTCGGTTGTGGGAGTGCCGCCGCCTCCTGATCTTAGCCGCATAGATTTTTCGAACGCCAAAGACTGAAGAAGTCCAAGCATCGGTAATTGAATTCGAGCCTCGCCGATCCAGCTTGACCATTTGTCGCAAACGGACACGCTAATCAGGCTCAACATCAGGAGTGCCACCCACGTCCAAGTCCAGGAATCGACCGCAGGGCTGGTCTCCAAACGATTGAGAAGGCGATGCACCACAAGACGACTGCCAAATTCTGACAATGCTTCAAGTGTCACCAATAACCACTGTAGAATCAAGCATTGCGGAACATTGCCCCAAGCTGTCTCCATAGCGTTTTCGACTGGTCGCACCTATCGTACTGTTTTCTGGTTGCCGATGCCGTCTGTCTGTAGGGTATCCGCGGTACATCCTCTAGTTTCAGAGCCGCGGGCAGGGTAGAGCAATCTCGATGAAGCCCCCACGAAAAGAAAATCCAGTCAATGATTGAGACGCCGCTCTCATTTGTGACTGGGGTCTTCCCGCAAAAGACGACAGGATGTCGAGGCAGCGAGAGGAGACTGCACAATACAGCTATACAGATTAAAAATTGCGCCCAAGGAGTTTCGTAGCCAATGCAAGCCCATTTGTACCAGATAAAGCCCAGGAGAGCCATGGACGAGATGGACGCATTATGAGAGAGACAATATCTTCGTTCGACGACGCTTTCCTGCCATACGACGAAGGATTGAAGTGTCAACAACGCCTTCAAGTTCCGATATTAGCAATTGAATTCCAAAGTGATTTCTGTCATTTTGCCCGTGTAATGGCACGGCGCCGTTGTCACTCACCCAGATCACTGGACCAGTCCACAGTAGAATATCCCATTGCAGCGGCGCGATATCGGCGGGAAATTTTGAAGACAATATGGCTGTGCTCAATCCAATAGACGGTCCGCATATTAGGGTGCCGGAGATTATTGCGTTAATCGTCGCTGCTTTCGCCTCAGAGGCTGCGGTCGCCTGGCCATTGACGTCCTTGTACGGCCTCTCTGGTGACACGCTGTTGGGCCACACACAGCGAATAGAGCAGGCCACGGCCAGGGTCAGGCAGAAGGTCGCGACTTTGGGGCCGTCGATCGCTATTGATTCCATGATGTATAGACTGCGTTTCAAAGAAAGCTGGGTCATATATTTGAGCCGTTATTAGGTTTTACGTCGCAAGGATGGTTGGCTGGCACCCCCTCACAACCTTACGATGATGAGGCTCGCTGGAAATCACCATTTTGGGCAACTGCGAGAACTAGCGCACTTTGCAAGAGAGACGAAGAGGATTGGCGGTTTGAACGATGTAAACATGACGAAAAGATTAGCAGTATAAACATAATTAAATATATAAAAAAACACTAAAATAATTAGATATATGAGACATATAGAAAGCTTACACGTTTTTATAGCAGAGCAGTATGGCAATAATGAGGTACAAAATAAAACTTGACAGCCAGCAGGCCAATGTTGTGGCTGGCTGACAGGGGACTACCTGATAGGAAGGCTAATGATTTCCAGTTTCCTATTTGCTGGCACATATTCGTCTGCAAATATTCGAGTTTCATGAGCTTCCACGCTATCAAGGCATTGATTCAGATGACAGCTATGTGCGAACTTTGAAAGGGACACTCTGCCGATCCTCCGTACTCAACGTCAGTCGCAGCTCCTACAGCGTGACAATTATTGCGACCCTACTGGTTTATGCACTAGCTGGCTTTAAGCAAGCAGTGGGACTGGGGAGTGCCAACCCTCGAACCATACGGATCTACATTTCAGCCTGTCAAAAGTCCCTTGCCGTCGGCGGATTCCGAAGTAATCCATCATAGCGAGTTCCAACAGATGCGCATCTGATATTCCCGTTGGGGAAGGACAGCTGAAAGAGGCCGAAACAGCGCCAGCGGTCTTGGCGATCGACGGCGGGCCAATCTTTCGCCTAATCCGCTAGTTCGGCCGTGTCCTCGAACCCTGCTGCGCAGCACGAGCCTGATTTGCCCCGAGTACTCCGTCGTCCCCCCTGGAATACATCGTCTAATGTCAGACGCTCGTTCAGCTGAGGGCCATTGGTTGGCTCAGCCCACGAATTTGCGCTCGCTGTCGCCGGCAATTTTGTTTTTGTCAGTGTTTTCGGCCCGGGCGGCCCAGTCGAGAACGCTGCCAGCTGATTGCGCAGCTGCCGTATTGAGAGTTAGACCCAAGCGGAGACGCACGCCCGCGTGAGGTCCAATTGCGCGAAAACGTGGTCTATACCGCGTCGGTCTAGCTTTCGGGAACGTCCCTTTTTCAGGTGTCAGGAAAACGGACCTTTGTGCCAGGAAAAAGCTAGCATCGGCATTTCTGCCGAATCTGACTGCCTCCAGGAGTAAGACTGGTGGAGAAACGTTCCCAAGGTTTCTGGAGATCGGCCACCATCAGGTCATTCAGCTTGTGCACATGGGTTAGCGCATTGGAATGCTAGTCTTTGGACCGTAATAAGAAGCGAGGCTTGCGGCTCGTGCCTGGTTGATTTAAGATCTTGAGGCCGCCGCCACGTTTTTCTCCATTCGTTCCGTAGTCATTTCTTGCCCAAGACAGCTCATCAAGATGCGCATTGCCAGCCTTCTCGCCGCCGCCACCATCGCCCTCGCGGCTCCGGTCCCCGAGCCTGTACGGATATCCTAGACCGCCTTCTTGACCACAAGCTAATTAATCTGTTCGCGTAATCAGCCCGGCATACCCAGCACCGGCGACGCTCAGAGCGACCTCAACAGCCTCACGGTTGCCGAGGCTGGCTCTAGCGACGGTTACTCACGCAAGGAGTTTCCTCACTGGATCAAGGTTGACGGCAGCTGCACTACTCGGTATGACCATGCACCACATGACGATGGCCCTTGTTTTGCCTGAAGACCCTGTGTTCAGGTTCAACCCAAACGCTAACGGTATTCTTCCTTCACCATAGCGAGTATGTGTTGAAGCGCGATGGCAAGGATGTCAAGACTGGCTCGTCTTGCAAGGTTACCGCTGGTACCTGGGTCAGCCCCTACGACGACACTACCTGGACCGACGGAAGCAAGCTCGACATTGACCACCTGGTGCCTCTTGAAAATGCCTGGATTGTAAGTTCTCGCGCGGTTTCTACCTCTCACCCTCCTTTCCTTTTGTGTGGGGTGTCAAACCACAACACCTGCGACTGTACGAGGCTAACCATCTACACAGTCTGGTGCCGACAAATGGACCAAGGCTCAGCGTCAGGACTTCGCCAACGACATCAAGCGTCCCCAGCTGTACGCCGTTAGCGAAAAGTCCAACCGCTCCAAGGGTGCCCGCAGCCCCGACGGCTGGAAACCTGAGGCTAGCTTCCACTGCACCTACGCCAAGTCGTGGGTTGCTGTCAAGAGCTACTACAAGCTGACCATCACCAGCGCCGAGCAGTCGGCCCTGAAGGACATGCTGGCTACCTGCTAGGGATCTTGCGCCGCACCGAAGCGGGAAGCGTGAAAACGCGCCCGACGAGGTGACTTGGCGCATGGTATCTCGACTGTTGCCAACGAGTAAATAGCACGGCAGATCAAACAATTGTAAATTTGTACGACCAAAATCGCAGTACTCCTATTTGTATCTTCGAACGGCTCGTAGTGCGAGGCATTGATTCCGGCCGTACTCGGTTTCAAATTGAAGCTTGTAGATGTTCTGGGTTTGCCCGGAGATATCGGCCAGTCTTGGCGCAGTAGTGTTGTGCACCACTCGTGTTTTGTAGTGACTCAGGTGGAAGCTGTACTACTTACTGAGTCTTGGGATGTCTGCCAACTCCCCCTGTATCATGATGCTCTTTGGCAGAAAAGAAGAATGCAAAATCAATTGGCAGTACTGAAACAGTCTTTACAAACGCCTTCTCAATTCAAACTACACACTCGCTATCATGCTGGCTTATGTTCTGGGTCTCGCTGTCGCTTGCCATGCTTGGCCGTCCTATGGCGGCCTCCGCGATCCGGGCAATTGCAATCCGTTGGCAAAAGATTCTCGTAAGTCTTTCTTCCAAATTAAAAATTGAGGTTAATATTTACATATCTAGATTGCTCCCCGGATTCTGCTTTCGCAGGCAAAAGAACCTTTCATTTCGAAGGTGCCGAATACAACTCGGATTTCGAACGGTTCTGGACCGTAGACAATCAGACCAGCCAGGATCGCGGCCGTCTCAAATTCGGTAACGACAACGGCCTGGAAGTCAGCCTGACGGAGCAGAAGCAGGCGCCAACTTTGACAAGCCACCAGTATCTTCTCTTTGGCAAGGTCACTGTCCGACTTCGCGCTGCCAAAGGCTTTGGCCTTGTCAGCACCGTCGTTCTAAAATCCGACTCTGGTGATGAAATTGACTGGGTATGTGTCCTTGCGCGATTAAATTTTGCTCATGTATCTAACAGCGCACAGGAAATGCTCGGGGCGTACCAAAACCAAGCGCAATCCAACTATTACTTCAACGGTCAGCCGCTGTTCAACACCTACAATACCACCTACCCAATTTCGTCCTCGTCGTATGAAGACTTTCACACGTATACGGTTGAATGGACAGATAAATTTTTAAAATTCTCGATTGATGGCGCCGAGCGTAAAACTTGGCAGATTGGTGAGATCCCTGCTGAGAAGTGGCCGCAAACGCCGATGCAAGTCAAACTAGGCCTCTGGGCCGTCGAGGGCTACAATGATCCTGGTGAGATTGCCTGGGCCGGCGGGGTACCCGACTGGCGCAACAAGCCTTTCACCGCATCCTTCCACTCTGTTGAGATTGAAGACTACACTGGCTGGTGCGAGGAAGTGGAAGCTGGCCCTGTGGAGTACCAATATGACGATAAAATGAAGGGCTGGGCTGACGTGCGTGTTGCTGGATGCCGAAAGAGGCGTGCGCCCGGTGTCACAGCACCAGCGCCGTCAGGTACGTCGTTCCCTACCTCCTCTACTGCGTCTGCGACAAATCCGGGCAATGCTGAGCCTACAAATCAAGGTGACAATGGCGATGACTCGGACGATGATGAAGGGTCTGGTAGGATGCTGGCACCATCGGTATCGCTCGCGCTCATTGCTAGTATTTATAGCGCGTGGTTCTTCTTGTGAGAAGAGGTAGATTCATCCCATATCTTCCATTCTCAGAATCCCATGCGAGAATTAATATGGTTGGTGGAATATATAATTTAAGTAATTGACCTAATCTTCAATCATACATCTGCCTATCTCATAGTAATTAGAAGTAATTGGGCTAAGAATTTACAAAATAAAACACATCATTCAAGGGAAGGCTATATAAATTTTATAGTTTCGCCGTAGTCATCGCATTATTCGAACTCTGATGCCGCACTGGCCATATTTAGACTTGCTCGGCTCTTCAGCAGGATGAAGACCGGAAATCACCATGACTCGGCCACAGCCTTTCCTTCACTAGGCACCAGCAACTTCGCCGTCCGCGACGCGGGTAGAACCGCCATTAAAGTAGCAGGTGCGGGACTGTTTTTGCGAAAGTACATAACAAAATCGCGCACGTTACTTGGGATATTGCATAATTGAAGAGAAACCATTATAGAACGAGTTGCAAATGAATCAATAGATATGAACAGTAGAGAATTGCCAGCACATGGGTACAGCCTCTAGACGTAGGCGAAGAGACCAAATCAACCTCAGTTCAGCAAACAGCCTTGCATAGAGAAGGCTAGAATAAGTATACCAATCGTGTTCATATCTTCCCAACTGCCCGCATCGTAAGGGCCTTGCTGGCTAATTGTCAGAAAACCTTCACCATCTGTCAACGACTCTTCGTATTCAGCCTGATCCATTTCACCACAAATGTATCTGACATAAGTTCCAATGAAGGAGGCCACAGACACAAAGATTTCGTGTCTGTCCTGCGCGAGCATCAATCGATGGTATTTTTGCTCTTTCGGGTTCTGCAAGGCATCAACAGGGGGATGCGTCGAGATCCATGCAGCCATTTGTGCAGTCTCCTGCATACACACAGCCACTTCTGCCGCTGCATTCTGGTCGCGCAAATACGGCTTGACTTCGAGGATGGACCGAATTTCTCCCTCAACTGTAAAGATTCCGTCAACTCGAGCCTCAAACACCTTTTCGCTTGCGTTGTTTTGGACACACAGTGGGTGACGGTGCAGAGACCACTCGCCCACAGTTTGCGAAAAGGATATTGTCAGTACATTAAGTAGAATAATGATCGCAGTATTGACAATCTGTTCATCTTTGACAGCCTGGAACTTTTTTGGCCGATTTTCGGGATTGTCGCTCCAGTTGGACCCGTTGCCAGACTCGCCCCGTCTGCGGCGTGTCGCGCTGAGTGTCAGCGAAGCAAAGCCGGAGGTAAGATTTCGGTTCGGCGTGGAAGGAAAATTGAGCGCGGTTTCTCCCTGCTGCACTGATAACCAGCTTGCTGTCTGAGCATGGGCAGAGGCAAACTCCACGGATGATTCAGAGTACTCGGAAATATTATCTGACTGGGCTTGAGCTGGTGGCCGAGTCCGACTCCTTGTTTGCATTGGTGAGTTGTCAATCTTATCGTTACCTCCATCATCAGGGCTCGAATGAGTGTTGAGGCATAGATGTTGATAGTATCTGACCAGAGCCAATGACCCATTTTTGGTGGTTTTACAGCCGTCCCTTACGAGCATTAGCAAGTCTGGCAGTATTGCTCAGGAAATGATAGGACACGCACCTGATGGCATCCAAGTAGGCGCGCCAGTCATTGAATTTGCCCAGCTCGGCCTCTGCAGCTTTAATATGCGCCATGCTCACATGCTGAGTAAGGAGTGATGCTCGAGTTACCTCGACCTTTTTCCAGAGGCTGCGTAACAAGATATACTGCGGAAACTCAATCTTTGAGGCAGACAACGCATCAGTGAAGGTGTGTATGGACTGGTACGCAACAGCGTTATCCTGCCAGGCAGTCAACCAGCGGGCATGAGTGCCAGGCAGCTTTTGTGTTGTCATGGTGAAGCAGAACGCGGGCCGGGCGACGATCCACAGGGAACATAAAAGAGGTAGAGGAGAATTATGACGACGACCAAAGTAGTGACAGAGAAACGAGAAAAACAGCTTAAAGTAATTGTGAAGATGATTGACAAGTGTGGGAGAAATGGTACCTTATTAACCTCTTCAGACGGGGCTATGGACACCATCTTGACTTCTCACGCTGGCGGCTACTTTATGGTGGCCCTTGCAGGTTGTTGGGTGCGGGCTCTAAGACGAGGCTCCAAATGCAGCCGCTGTCAGGCAAATGCAACCTCAATAGTCCCCGCAGCGGAGTAAAGCCATACACAGTACTCAGAAGCGCTCATCATCGGAAGCATCGGAAGCCGTATTACCGCTAGAGAATAGTTGATGTTGGTATTTGACGCATTGCGACGAAGCTAATACACGACGCTGCGGCTGGACTGGGCACCGGGCAGCGGACCAGCAGATGTCCTGACCAAGCCTGCCAGATCTGCGGTGGTTCCGAATAACCCATGTCAGCGAAGTCTGGACTTTTCCCAATAATAGAAAGACGCGGGGAATGAAGAGGAGACGCCGATAGGAGTGGACTGGCGAGCTGGGCGCGTAACGCAAACCGCTATTGGGCGACATGTAGCCAAAGGCGGATCCTAACCAGCCAGCACGCCTTTGAGCGCTCTGAATCTGGGAGCCTTCAGACCCGTGACATCTACCGAGTTACTACGCAGCCAATACTGGAAAGAAGGCTGAAACGCGGTGCCCGTACGAATAGACCCAGCACAGCCAATAGATCTTGCTGCGCCATTGTAACAACAGGGTGCTCAATTCCAAAAATTGGGAAGAATGGATATAATTATCACGGGCTACATATCCCGGCCAACGCCATAAGCCACTGCGAGTCTGGATTTGACGACAGCGCGTCGACTTAGACGCCGGTGAAGAGAACCGGCCACACAGCGCTACATGACGCACGCTAACACCGCAAACTCGCCCGGTCTAGACTGAACCCTTGAAGGCCTACTTTGGCGGCCAAACAATTGGTCGGGATGGGGCTGTGACAAACTGGATGACGGCTCGTTCGCATTGGGCGCGACGCCGGAGCACTTTGCAGCGCAGTACTACGGGTTCATGGGATTTAAAAAAAAAATAAAAAAATAAAAAAAAAAACACACGGGAGGGAAGGGATAACATAAACAATTCAAGTGCTCATTTATTCCCCACGTCCTTTCGCCTGGTCATTAGCATGGTAACCGCCGCAAAGTACAATCACAGTGTTCACTGTTATGCTTGGAGCAGGGCCGACCCACCCAATCGCGTTGCCGCCGACCATGACGCCCCTCATCGGCGGTTNGCGGCCAGTCGGCCCTCCATCAACAAACACCCGACAATGCACCC
>JANAKD010000513.1:0-17530 GCA_027627215.1 Lecanicillium saksenae | reverse complement strand
GGCAGTGGTACGAGAGGGAGGGTTTCCAAGCCCGCGACGGCCCAGTTCTTGGGATGCATTATTAGAAGTTGTGTGTTTTTTTTTCTTCTCTCCCCATCATTCACAGGATTATTTTTGTACATTGGAGGAAGCGAGCATTGCTTAGGCGTTTTCCTTTACATCTTGTATTTTTCTTCTCTCTTTTTTAAATGGCATGTAATGAATTGTATGCGACAAGACTTGATGCAACAACTGTGGAGGAAGAAACCAAAAAAAAAAAAAAAARAAAAAAAAAAGAGACATGTCCTTGGTATAATTTTCCATTTAATTCAACTTTTTATATGACATGTATAATTAGCTAAAGTCATTACGATGTATCTCGTCTCCCATTCTCATAAACATGCATTCTGTTATTCCGACGACATCCACCCATGCAAATGCAGCAAACGCCTGACAAAATGAGAATCAAACAAATGCGAAACCATCAAACTTGACCACTGAAATAGGTAGTAAACAAGAGCATTTATCCAATCTTGGCTCTTAAATCATGGGACAATAATCATCTACACGCCATCACTGTCTAGTAATGGAGCGATACTTGGTACCGCTGTTTCTTTGGCCGCCAATGAGCGGCCTCGTCTCCGCATCGTCGTCCTCATCTTCAGAGCTGCCCACGGCAGATTCATTCGGAAGCAGCACGCCACTGTCTTGCATGCTGCTGTTCTCCGAGTCGTCGTTATCCGCTGCGGCGGCGGCGGCGGCACCCGCAGTTGGACCTTCACCTTCGACAATCATGAACCCGGGCACAGCGCCGATCAGACCAATGACGCCGAGGAAGAAGTAGGCACTGACAATGTATCCGTTGCGGGCACCCCACGAAAAGACCCAGCCGGTGGAGGCGGGGCCCAAGGCGCGGCAGAGGGCGCTGAACATGGTGGCGAAGCCGTTGAGGGAGCTGAGAATGCGGAGTGACGTGCACGAGTTGGTGAGCAAGATGGTGGTGGAAGGGAAAGCGATGATGATGCAAAAGGCCTTGAGGATCATGACGACAATGATGGCGATGAAACGAGCACGCGCAGTTTCGAACAGCGAGGCAAACGGGGTGATGAAGTAGACGATTGGCAGGAAGATGGCTGCCAAGACATTAGCTAGAGTTAGGTTGAGCGAGGAGGCAGGGCAGCTTACAGCAAAAGTGAAAGGTGCGCAAGACACCAAAGCGAGCCACAAGAGCTGGATACAGGATGAATTGCACAGCGGCGCTGGTAACGCCGTAGATGGTGAAGATGGTGCCGATGGTGCCCGGGTCGAGACCGAACCCGCCGTTGAAGTAGAACGGCGGCTTGTACGTATCCGGTGTGCGAGGCGCAACTGGCGTGCTGAGAAATACCGTAATGTTCTGGTCGTATGCTACCGAGTGGAAAGCTAGAAACGAATACGCCAGGAGCGTAACGACGGTCTGATACGTAAAGATCTCGGCCATGGAGGCAGAGCCCTGAGCCTTGCCGCCCCGCGGGAACGGCTTGGAAGGAACCAGTGGCGCGGTGGCCTCACCGTCGACAAAAGACGACGTGCGTCGGTGCTGCTGCTGCTGGGCATCAACTTTGCGTTTCCGCGAGAAGGCGCGAGTGAGGCGCTCGCCGACGAGCAGGCCCCAGTCGCTCCGATCACGCTTGGTGGCGAGGGTTTCCTAGAAGCAAAGTTAGTGTGATACTCGGCATTCTGTCACATGGGTGCTTGCCTTGAGGAAAAAAGTGGCGCTGGCAGCAGAGATGAGGAAGAAAACGGTGGCGAGAAGGTTGGGGAGGGCGTAGGGAAACGTCTTGAAGAACTCCCATTTGCCAAAGACGTCGGGGTACTGTTCGGCGGGCTTGGCGAAGAAGCCGCCGAAAGCAGGACCAACAACGGAGCCGAGCGACCAGACGAGAGGCATGATGGAAAACGCACGAGGCTGCAGCTCTCGTTCAGGCACCATTTCGGCGACCATGGTTCGGATGATGCCGACTGAAGAGGGATGCGTTAGCTGTGATTATACTTGGGTTTCTAGATGACGTGGTGAAGTAGGACATACCATTTCCGTTGCCACCGCCTTGGATAGCTCGGACCGTGATCGCCATGGGAAGACTGGTCGATAGGCCCCAGATGATGAAGCAAGTCATGGTGCTGAGGAGACCGAGGACGAGGATGGGTTTGCGGCCATAACGGTCCGCGGCGCGACCCCAGGGTACGGCGGTGACGGGGTTCTGGCAATCATCCTCGAGGCCATTGTGCTTGTGCAACTGTGACCGGGATATGATGCAGACGCCGTGGGGTGCAGCTGCGATACGATGCGGCAGACGCGAGAGGCTTCTCGCGCAACTGTCGAGCTGGTGGAATGCTCGACTCCGGAAGAGGGTTGGACAGCAGATGGGCGATGACGGGCAAATAAGCGGTAACAAGATAAATAACGCAGGTAAAACAATCAAGACTGATATATACTGCAATTTTCCGATGGAAATCAAAGATAAACAGAGCTGCAGTCGTGGTAAAATACCATTAAACGCTGTAAAGGTAAAGTGATGCAGGGTAGAAAAGATATGATGAAAGCTGGGAGAAGGAGGTAGATGTTCTAGTGCGGCGACACAAAGAGGAGGCTGGGGCAGCAGTGTCAGTGTACTGGCGCGGGACCAGCCCCCCNTGCGCTGCGCCAGAGGCCAGAGGTTAGAGGTGGGCCCACCGTGTCGTGGAAGGGTGTAGGAAAAAAAAGGTGCAGAAAAGGCCGCCCGCGACGCGTCCACTCTGGTGGGACGCGTTCTTTTCGTGTGACGAGGGCGTATGGCCCATTAAAGTGGTCTCCCACCAGTTACGAGGGACGGCTGGGGTGGCCTCTGTTGTGGCCGCATCCAACGGTTGATGGCAACGCTTCAAGCCGTGAGCCACGCAAACACCCGCAGATGCCCAAAGCTGCTGTCAGCAAGATACCGCAAGATACCTACATCAATATACCTTGTCACAGGCCTTGTACGCCCAACCTTCCGACAGGCCTAGCCAGGTACTGACTGCTCAACACCTGCAGTTCTCGACAAGGATTCCGTCACACACTCCATCACGTCACACCGTCCCTCCAATCAACCCATACCCGGTCATTGTTTACTCTGCTTGTTGTTTTCCCTGCATCTATCCCTCCAACCACCCTTTTCCGGCCATCATGGCAGACGACTCAGAATACACCGAGACCGACATCTGGGCCTCCCCCCAGCAGACACGCCCGCCCAAAACACCAAAGACGCCCAAGACACCCAGAACACCCCGCACACCCGCCTCAGAAGGTCCCGATCGCGATGCGCTGCTGCGCAAAGAGCTCGAGGGCGTTAGAAACGTCAATGAGGCCATAGAAGGTCTCATTGGCACGCTGGAACGGGCCGGCGGCAACATGAATGTATGCCTCACCTCGCCCATGCTGACCGAACCCCATCACATCCGATTGCTAACGAATCTGGGCATCAGGTTGTAACACAAACCGTCAATAACGCCTCGACTCTTCTCAACACATGGACCCGAATCCTGTCCCAAACGGAACACAACCAGCGCCTCATCCTCGACCCCCGGTGGAAAGGTACCACAGAAGACCTCGCCGAGCAGGAAGCCGAAGCCCTCCAGCGACAACAAGAAGCCGAGCGCAGGGTCCGAGAAGAAGAACAGCGCCGTGAGGAGCTGCGACGTCGCCGGGAAGAGGAAGAGACCAAGCGCAGGCTGGCGCCTGGCTCCAGAACCATCCGTGGCACAGCAAGCTCGCGCGGGACAGCATCTCGTGCTCGGGCCAGAGCAGGATCACGCATCGGTGCTGGATCTAGCTACCTATCACAAAATACGTCAACAACAAGTAGCCGTGGTACCTCAGGCATTGGTCGAGGCATAGGAACTACTAGAGCCACCCGGTCACGAGGAACAAGATAGCCACGATGAAAAGAACCATGTTCATGATCATATTATATTTATTACAATAGATACCCTGCCCTTGTAGCAATTACTTTTTCGTGAAAAACGCACTCAGTTTCTTCATGCCCGTTGTGTTGACCTTTTTCAAATCCCTGACACCCCGGCTTTCGTTGGCCTTGCGCTTCTTCTCTTCTTCCATCTTCCTCTTCTTCTCCAGTCGCGCCTCATCTTCCTCCTCGTCGCGCACGCGCTTCCTTGAGAAGTCGCCCGTCGGCCGTGTAGCTATAGTCTCCTTGCGTAGCTTCTCAAGCTCTGTGAGATATGTATTGAGCGGCTCAAAGTCCGCCTTGCTTGTGGCTTCGTCGCTTAGAGATTGCTTTAAGCGCTCGGCAATAGCCTGAGGGATGTAGCTGGCACAAATGAAATCAAATGCGACTTTCAAGCGTTGGAGCTGGACGACTTCGGGAGACGCATTCATGGCAGTAGTCACAGCAACATCATCTTCTGAGAAAGATGATGCCGCGGTAGACGGCTGCGAGACTGCACTAAATGTAGAGCCCTCTGTTACAGTGCTGGATTGAGACTCGGCTGATTCTGTCTTTGGCGTCGAAGCACCAGATTCTGCGCCTTCGGGGGCCGCCGCGACGCTTGCAGCAGGGCCGGCCAGATTGCTGGCGCTGCGCAACAGGATGGGTGCCTCGAGAGCTTTCTGTACAAACTTCTCCTCGACACTGGCAGGAAGTCCACCGGACGCCAGGCGAGTTGCTTTGGCAAGGATGGCAGAAAAGAGTTTCTCCTCGTTGACTCGGAACATGGACTCATCACCGGCGTCTACAGTGTCGCAGATGGCTGCCATTCTGGATTCCAGGAGCGCCCTTGTCTTGGGCCATCTCACAATTTCTGACAAGTGTGACGATTCTTCCGGTAATTTGTCAAAGTAATCTTCGCTCGAGAGGAAGAGGCGCTTCTGATCTGTCGAGGACTTGGATGCCTTGGCGTCTATTAATGCAGGCAGCAATAAGAACAAAGGGTCGACGTGCGTCGCGACAAAGAGATCTGCGCTGGCAGCCGTCTCTGCGCTCTCAACTTTGCCCTGCTTCTCCGTGTCGCTCTTGGTGGACGCAATCAACCAACTGCGTGGTGCCGTCTTCGGCGCGGCGACTTTTGTGAATTCGTAGATGCCCGTCTCTGGACAGACCAAGTATCTTGATGGCTGTCCATTCTGAGGGTGTGGAAGGCAAACGATTCGCGCGTCGGCTGTGGCCGAACGGGGCAAGATGAAGAGCTTCGACGTTTGGCCTGACTTTGAAGTCACAGTGTATTTCGACTTCGAGGCTGGGGTGTCCTTGGGAGTATCGGTCGTGGCAGCTTTGGAGGATCGCGTGCCTCTCATTGTGACGTTTGTGCTGTGGTTTCTAATGCTGTATTCAAGAAATGGCGTCGCAAAATGTAGAATCAACCTCAAAAAGAAGGTTTCAGTATTCAGAAAGCAAAAAGACGCGAGCTAAAGCAAAAGTTAAAAAGACGTATGATGGTGCCAATGGCTGTGCTGCCCCAATTGCACCGACCCTTAACAGCCAAAACGCGCTTTACGCGTCCCCAGACCATGGAGCCAGGAACGGCGGAGCCCACCCGCACACCAAACGAAAATCAGCGCCGGAGGCTAAGTAGCGATGGCGCTAAGCCTGTTTCTCACCGTCAGTCGTTTCACCTTTCATGCAGTTTGTTACTTTTGCGGCCCTTACGCTCTTTCTACTATTTCCAGCATCATCAAAAGCATCGGCGACAGCCCCTAAATGCCATTAGTGCATCTCAGATACTTTTGACGCCTGTCCCGTGTTGAACGCCGATAGCGACTGCATGCGCGCGCCGCCATCATAACCAGTTGCGCTGCGCAGCTCATATGCAGCCCTGGCCTCAAACAGCCTTGCCAGGGCACATCTGCGCCGAGCAAAATGGCCCCAGGTATGTTGACCTTTATATTATCCTCTAATACAGTTCTAACTAGCGTAGGCGGCAAAGAACCCGAGCAACAATGGCCTCCACGATCTCCGCACGAAGCTCTTCTTAGCACCCCAAAGGGCCGCGAACGATACCGCGAAATGCTCCAAACATCCCCGACCCCGTCGCCATCTCGTGGTGGTCGCTTTCAGGGGAATCCTTCGCTCTCTGCAGCCATCGGGCTCGGAATCCAAGGCGCTAGCGACGGCGAGGATGAGGACGACGAGGAGACTCTGCAGCTCAAGCTCCAGGAAATACAAGCAAAGCTGAGGCTCAAGAAACTGCAAAATGCAAGAGCAAAATCAGATGTGGGGAGTAACACCGGTAGAAGTGCCCTTTCAGCATCGCCGTCCATCACAGAACGTCGCTACATGCCGAAAAGCCCTGGGCAGAATGCCGTCCAGGTCCCCGCATCACCAGTCCGAAAGCTTCAAGTTCCGCAAACACAAACATCGCCTAGTCGGGTACTCTTGGGTATTGACAAAGGGTTGACGGCCAAAGATGTGTCGCTTAAACGAGCTCCAAGCCACAAGCGACTAAACAGTGCATTGAGCACGCGATCAGGTGCCGGCTCCCTTGCGGCCTCGGCTGAAGTACCTCAAACAAGCAGTTTCAGCGAGCGCCTTGCTGGCCTGAGGACAGAGGAAGCTTTTCGGAAAGAACGCCAAGCAAAGATCCAAAGCGTTCGTTCCAACGCATTTGCGATTGGAAGAGACGAGATGGATGTTTACAAGAAGGATGCGGTAGAAATCCCCGATGTTCCTTTGGCACCTCCTACTTTTAGCAGGGACCAGGTCTTAGGTACCAAGAAGTCTACTGGTGGATTTCTAACGACAAGCCGTGCAGCTCCATCTGGAAAGCCAAAGTATGGTGCCGGCGACGACTCGACGAACGATGCCAGTGGAACACCATCCCTTGGCCCGACATCCGAGAAAGATCAGCCTTCATACGAGCCATATTCCAGCTTTCACCTCTCTCGACGAGTACTGCCCCATAATGTCCTCACTCGTGGCGTTTCCGGCAAGAAAGCATACAATATCAAGGATTTGTTACGCGATGTCAAAGCGCCGGATTTTAGTCTGCCAGATATCGAGCAAGATGTGGTTGTATTTGGTATACTCGCGAAGAAATCCGAGCCCCGTTCGCATAAACCGGGAACAGGCAAGAAAAAGGACGAAGACAGAGGCAAATATATGGTCATGACTCTAGTCGATCTGGACTTTGAGGTTGATCTCTTCCTTTTCAACACCGGCTTCGAACGATTTTGGAAGCTAAGCGAAGGCACCGTTCTTGCCATTTTGAACCCAAACATTATGCCACCACCACCTGGCAGACAAGATACGGGGCGCTTTAGTCTGGTCATCAACTCTGACGAAGACACCATCCTGGAGATTGGAATTGCTCGGGATCTGGGATTCTGCAAATCTGTCAAGAAGGATGGTAACCCCTGCGGCTCCTGGGTAAACAAGAAGCGAACTGAATTCTGCGAATACCACTCAAATGAGGCTGTAAAGAAGCAAAAGTCTACGCGAATAGAAATGAACAACAGTGGATTCGGAGGATCTGGAGCTCGGAAACTGAACAGCAAATTGTATGGAGGTGGCCAATGGCAGCAAACGAAAAATGCTAACAACAATTTTGATCGTGAGACACAGACGCACTGGTTTGCCTCGCGTTCGATGAGCGCAGCTGACCTGATTGATGGGAAAGATGTCAGTCTTGGCGACAAAAAGGAGAGGGCGGAATTCTTGAAGCGAAGTCTAGAGGCGAAAGAAAAGGAGAGGGAAATCATGAATAAGCTTGGGCAAGTGGGAAGCGCAGCTGGCCGAGAGTACATGAAGTTCTCGGGTGCCAAGGCTGCTACAGCTTCTCAAGCCTCTGCAAGTCAGGCTTCCAACGCCCCTCCCAGCACGGCAGACTCTGCATCAGAAGCCGCGACATGGGATCTTCTTCGAAGAGGAGCTGATCGGCAGATTCACCTGAGTCCCATCAAGCGGAAACGCAACGACAGCTCGCAGTCCAGCGTCGTGACTACTGCTAGTAACAGGTCATCGGCATATGGCTGGGGCGCTGACCTCAAAGAGAAGCTGTCGAGCATGAAGGCCGCCGGTGCGGGCGAGCCGAAAAAGTCTCGCTCGCCCGTTCGCAAGAAGACGCGCTTCGTTACGGAAAAGGGCATTCGTGAGGCTGGGAGAGAAAGCCTGGGCATGGATCTATCGACGCGTCAGGTGGCGCTTGACGATGACGACGACGAACTGGAGATTATTCACTGATTTGGGAGAGACTGGACACAATTGGGACTTTTGGATGGCTGGCGGAAACGGAAACGAGCAGGTCTGGTGGCCATGGTTTCCTTCCTTTCTCAGAAATTGCATAACAGCATCGTTGGAGCAGTTTGTTTACCATTTGTTTTTCGTATGGCGCCTGATAGGTCTGGCATTTCTTGTATGATACTTTTATGAATAACGCAATTACAAAGAACTGTTACCTGTACGTCTATTTTTCGATCAAGCATCCAGCATGAGTGCAGATATGTAAAGGGCGGTCAGCTGTGACGCTGTGATGGTTTCTGGAAATGAGCATGTTCGTATTGAGTAGATGAGACGGGTTGTACAACAGTCACTGGTGCCTGCACGACATCTGGCATAGCCACAAGCTTACGCCTGCAAACGCCACTTGAACCGACAGGCGGCCATCTGCCGGTAGCCAGGCGGCATTTCAGCACATGCAGTGACATAGACATGACGGAGGCAATTCTCCAGAGGGGTGGTTCTGCACTACTCTGGAGAATGACGCGCTGAATTTCTGGTGCGCTGGCAGTCGGTGGCCTCTGCGAGCTGCGAGTCACAGGCGGCAAGAGCAGAGTGCATACATATTCAGAAGGCAATCAGCCAGCCATCACTCTCTGTTTTCATCTTTTGCCAATCGACCGAACCATTATTATTTTTGTTGCTGGAACACTAAATCATTATTCGCAATCATGTTGCCGCTATATCAGTTACTCATTGCAGCCGGAGCCTTGCTACCCAGAGGACTTATCACAGCCACTGCCTCTGTTATTGTGACTGGAGTCAAAGTCGATCCCAGAGCTCCGTCATTGCCGCCGCGGCGAAGTATCGTTGATCTTTATTCAACAGGGGGGCCGCAATGGTAAGTAACTTGCAATTTTTGGCGTCATGATCTACGAGCATCTAATACTGTCCTAGGGATCTCTACATCCAGGCACTCCAAGCCATGCAAAATGCGAATACGACGGATGCCGAGTCTTATTTTCAAGTTTCCGGTATTGATAACGTTAACGAATTGATTTACCAATACTAAACTGGCAACATAGGAATACATGGGAAGCCGTACATCGAATACGACAAGACGGGACCAAAGAGCACCGAAGGATGGGCAGGCTACTGTCCACACGGCGTAAGTATACTGTATCTGGGACGTTGGCTACAGCGTAGACTGAATTCACCCAGGAACCGCTATTTCTACCGTGGCACAGGCCGTATTTAGCTTTGTTTGAGGTACATACCAGACCCTCAATTTGTGATTTTTGCTGACACATACAAGCAAATCCTAGTCAAACACGCAAAACAGATTGCTGTCACATATCCCGAAGAACATCGTGCGCGATACATTGCAGCTGCCGACGTTTTGAGAATGCCTTTCTGGGACTGGGCAGCTGATGAAGCTGTGCCACAACCGACAGTACCCCTATCTTTGAACATTAATGTTACGGAAAACGGCAAACTTGAAGCCAAAGATGTCGAAAACCCGTTGCACACGTTCAAGTTCCCGCAACATGTACTGGATGGTGAATTCGGAGAATTCGATACAATGAGAAGAGCTCAAATTTATCGATGCAATCAACCGAATATGAGCTATCCAGAGACAGCAAACCAGCTTATTAAACGTAGGAAGTACAAAACTTCGCTGGTAAGTATCAATTCAACCCTCATTCTACTATAGCTGACCGAAAAATAGTACGACGCGTTCACCAGATCATCGGATTTCAAGCAATTCGCAACCTTAGCTAGCTCAGGATCGAGTTTAGAAGGGATCCATGGAGGTATCCATTGGGACGGCGCGTGCCAAAGCCAATTTCTATCGCTTGACTTTACTGGATTTGACCCTCTCTTGTAAGTGCTGCGACAATCATCTGGAAGAAGGTGGCTGAGAGAATTAGTATGCTACATCATGCCAACGTCGATCGCCTGTGGGCGTACTGGGAAGCTATGCACCCAGACCAAGGACTATTCTCGGGCGAATACCTTTCAAAAGGTCTCTGGTCGACTCCAATAAATACGACAATCACGACGAAGTCACCACTGCAGCCGTTCCGACGCAGTGAAACAGAATTCCACACTCCAGAGTCTGTTCAATCCATCCATGACCTCGGCTACTCATACCCTGGTCTAGAACACAGGGTAAAGAATCCTGATAAAACTCGCGAAGAAGTGACACGGATAATCAATGGACTGGAGCCAACATTTGCGAAGCTGGACGGACGCCAAACCAATCGCCAACCGGACCGCCCGCGCACAATGCTCACCAGGTACTTTGCCCATATGACTGTTGAGCTGTCGGAAGTTGTGCGCCCGTGCTCGATTGAAGTTTCAATGAATGGGACATATGCCGGCAATCTGGTGTTAATGTCAATGCCGGAGTCTGGTGTTGTGCATGGCGAAATTCCCCTAGATTCAGTATACACTTATTTGCGAGACAAAAACAACAGCGCTATTCTGGACAGCCTGCAAGCGTGGCTTCAAGTCGAGATCATCAAGGTAAGTGTGTTTTTAGCCCAATGCAGCCGAATTATCCATGTAATAACTGGCACCATAGAGCGACGGTTCAACAGTACCCGTGTTGGACATACCGAGCTTGAAGATGCAAATTGAGCAGGTTCATGTTGCCGCTCCACGATCAGACATTGAACTGCCAGAATACTCGGGTTCCAGAATTTTCGGCATCAAAGTGGGAAATAGATCATAGACAAGTGTTAGTCTGCCGAGCGCGCCCCGTTGTTGGCAGTGGGGATGAGGCTGTCCGATGGTCTCGCGTCTGGGCCGACTTGAGCTGTGGCGTCTTTGGCAGCGTTAAACTTAACCGATAAGTTCGCAGAGCACTGGATACTCGGATTCTACAGAGACCACTTCGACGACGTGTAAGCTAGACTTGAAATAGAAATAGGATTATCAAACAGGAGTCAGTTTATTTTCAAAGTAGCGCTCATTGCCGGCAGCGAAAATCGGTAGTTGATGCTGTCGATGCATGCAGAATGCACTGCGACAAATATGACAAACAACAGTCTTGGTATGGATCAATCTTACGCAACGAAAATGCGCATTGGGGCGGGCGCCTCCGATGGGCCAACGGTCGGGCTCGGAGGCGCCGTGACGATATTAATAACAGGGGCCGCCTCAGCTGTGGCGTGGGTGGCAGATGCATGGCACCACAGGCTGGGCATGAGAACTCCTTGCGCGGGACTAGCCGTACTTGTGATCAACGATTCTGCTCATGACACAACTGGATTCAAATGAAGTACTTTTGTACCATGCGCAATTAAATACTTGTTTGAGCGGTTACTCATCATCGCCAGTTGGAAAAGTCTCGCCGGCCTGTCAGGACTTCGGTCGGCCACTTGGCACACTTTAACGCCGCCTCGGCCAGGTTAATGAGCATCAAATCAGTTCCCTTCGCGCCCATGAAGCTGCTAAAAATTGGAAGGTGCTCTTCCAATCCACTGATGCGCGAGTTGTACGGCTTCTGCCCGACTTTGAATCAATGTCAGCTATTATTGCAACGGATGCATGTGATGGCGCCGATCACATACTGGGGATTATTAGAGTTGGCAGCTGAAGGACTGCTGGCAAGTAGAAGACCGAAAACGACCCAACGATACTAGGAAGACTTTTGCTGGTTAGGAATAACATGTTAGAGAGGCATGAGTGAGGGTCCAGGACATACTTGTTTGACTCGTCGCGGTACTTTGGACTCGCAGAGCCAAAGGGCATGATCATGACAGCATCAGTAACAGTTTCGCTATCCTGCCCCATAACGTTGGTTTCAAACCAAGTCCTAAAAATCTTCATTTTGGCTACAGCCTGTGCGCCCTCTTTCTTCGTAAATGGAATAGCAATGCCCCTGGTTTAATATCAACTCTACTGTTCGTTCCATCATTGTGGCTCTATTGAGATATTTACCATCTTTTTCGCATGTAAGGCCCAACATATGCCTCCTTCCCAAACTTCGCAAGGTATTCGGCACGGAATGCGTCGAAGGTATGGTATGTATCATAATACATGGGCCAAACTGCGCTCTGTTCAAGAAGTTAGTCAAAGGCAACCCATGGATAAAGTAACGGACACTCACCATCTCCATAAACTCTTGCAGCGACTTTCCCTGGGCTTCCTCGGGAGGGTTTGATTCCCATGTACGCATAATACTGATGGGAGTGCGTTCGATACCAAGGAAACTCTCCACAATCTTAATGAAAGACTCAGTCATGGCTTGTTGGTCAGAATCTGCCTGTGGAAAAATGTCTAGAGGATACAGAAGCCGTTTCGGAAACTTGAAGAGTTAGACATGCAAGATGCATTATCAGGCTATACAAATCACCCGAGAGGAGTCAGGAACATCCAAGGTTGCTGCGGTCAGATGCTTAGCATCCTTCAGGCTTCTATGGAGCGTCCCTACTGTATCGAATTCACTTCATTCCAAGGTTAGACGCATCGTTTGTATTGAAATGGACCTAGTCCACATACTTGCAGCTTGGGACAATTCCCTGGCGTGAGGCGATACCATAGAAAGTCCTGAGACCAAAAAGATCATTGAAAGCTGCAGGGAGGCGCATGCTACCCGAGGCTATGGAGCAGTAAGCAGGGGACATCGGCATTTGCAGGTGAAGCAGTACTTACTATCCGTTCCAATCGAGTGGTCAAGCCAAGAGTAGCCTGCAAGAGACGCACCGGCGCCAGTAGAACTGCACGAAGGAGTCTGATACTTGTCACCCCTGGGGTTGAACGGGCAGTGGTAGTCAATCCACTGATCAGTTAGTTCCTCCGCGGATGCAAAGGCAGACATCTTGGTCTTGCCTACGATGACAGCACCGAGTCCAATCAGCTTGTTGACATAGTCTGCATTGGACTTACGCGCTGCGTATAGCTCGTTGTAGGCTCGATTCATCATGGTGGTTCGGATTCCGCTCAAATCGTAGTTATCTTTGATGCTGACGCGGGAGCCAGCGAGTGGCTTCTCTTTGCTCGGGCTTGAATAAAGCCGACTTGGTACGGCAACGCTTCGAAAGGAACCTTGGCTTGACATAGCTTGCAGCACGCAGAAACTAAACGGGAGAATTCTATTAGTGCCTTTGGCTGGATTGAGTAGATTTGGATGGGCTGACCTCGGCATTCACGTAGAGTAGCGAGCTGTTCCAAAGAGATCCTCTCGCCTTGATCAGCTACCTTCTCGTCCGAAAAACTTCGTGATGCTGTTGTTCAGCATTACCGATGATTCCTGTCAATAACTCTAACTGCATTTTGTCGGGATCCACAAAGGACAGCGTATCGAGAAGATCTTGCCGAGATTTATCAAGATTTTCGCAATTCATATTCAACACCGTTTCAAGGGAGTCGGAATATTGGGACAGTGTCCTAGTGACGGTTTGCCCATAGTTGCTGTCCTCAATGAGCTGCGCGAAACTGTTATAAGATGGTTACATATCCTTGAGGGAGCAGCAATCTTCAATGGCAATGCTAGCCAGCTGAGTGATCGCCAACGGCAAGCAAGCAACCCCGTCGACAAGGTTAGCAGCCGCTTGCATCTCCCTCTCAGGAAAGATATAAAAATATTTTAAAAAGTTTTAAATATTAAAGCATAACTAAGATTGTATTTTATAAATTTGATCTTTAATGATAACTACGGTTACGGCTCCGTGTGAAGTGGCGGGATTTGGGGGAATGGCGGCGCAGACTATGGCGCTGGATGCAAACTTGGCTTGTAAAATACGGCCCCTAACCAATGTATTCGATTTGGCGATGCGATGCTGAAAAGGTCTTAGTGATTTTCCTTTTGTCAACAAGGCCTCTCCCTGCTGAACTGCTGCAAGTGTGGGGGCAGTGCGACTACCGAGGCACATTTGCTACTGACAGATGCCTATTCCGTACAGCACGCGCCGATGCTAGCCTAAAGTACTCACTTGACCTTGATTTTTTAGCGCATGTTAGTGGTTGAGCTAGGTGCTATTCTTGGATAGACGAGATGAGCTACGGAGCAAGGCTAAGTAGGTGGGGAAGAGGAAGATGGCATTGGGTTGGAGGCCACAATTTGAGTTGAGGAGCAGACACGCGGTAGGAGGCTGCAATAATGAGAGTGCAGAGAAAATTGCAGAAAGAGTTGGTGCAAAAAAGGAGTAGAATTTTTCTTAGCGCCATGCTGACTTGAGTGTCGTGATGGGATGATCTACGTACGAGACGATGTTGTGGATTTGGTGGCGGCAAGCTTGAGACAGCGCGACACCCCACAGCAAAGGGCATCACTGGTAGTACCGGAAAGGCAGATCCGGGCATATGGTTACGGGGAGCGGAAAAAACACAGTTGCGAGAAAAAAAANGGGGGGAGGGTCAGTTGCTGACGATTCTGGAAAGACAGCATGAAGACCAAGTTTGCACCAGCTGGTTAATGCCAATGGTAGCCGCTGGCCGCCGACAGCGCCCGGCCAGACGGGAACTATTTTAGCAAGGCGGGTTACTTTGACAAGCTGCTGTCACGCGAAGGGAAAAAAAGAAAGAAATAAAATAAAGGGCTTTGCGAGAGCCAGTAAGAGAGGGGGGATGTATCCTCGCTCAATAACACTGACAAACGTAAATCGAGGACGGTGGGCGTTTGATGTCATTGTACGTAATGACGGCTACACCCGGGGGCGTTGGGCTGCGGAACACAGACCTTCGACAGGCTGCAAAGCGATGTCCCTCTCGAGGGAAACTGCTCAGAAAGCCGGGGGAGGGGGATCCGGCGTTTTGCGGGGGAGAGACGCCGGAACGGAATCTGCCATAAGGGACCAGGCTCTTACTCGATACGGTAAACGGAATGGAAGAAATTCACATGGAGAGTAGTTCAATTATTAATAATTGCCAACCAGGTAGGGGCCAAAAAAAGATACTCACTGGTAGAAGTGGATACAGATAAGAATCATGGCTTGCTCTGTGTGGGGGGCATAACCCAGCTTTTGCAACCTACTGGTAGCTCTGCTGTTGGTAGTGGATTTCATTAGTGATGCCAGTGGCAAGAGTGTCGCATTGCCGCCGAAGACGAGGGCGATAGAGAGACGAAACAGGCAACTGGCGTATGCGAGTGTCGTAGCATCAACATCGGGAGCCGTAGCTGTCTGTAACTGCCGCAATGTCAAGCAAAGAAAAAGAGCACGGTAATCTGATGCCAAGCGATACATTTCCGTGCCCGGCTCATTATAATTTCCCAGTGTCTGGCGTCTTCTTCTGCCCTCGCTTCGCCCAAAGACGTTTCGGGAGAAGGAGTGTCTGCTGGGTATATTGGTTGCTACCACCCGGTTCAAGATGGGCCACCAACCGCCACCTGACAAGCCAGTAAATATAGAACAACGGACAGTTGTCATGCCCTTGTTTCCGTTCGGCTGAAATCTGCCCTCGCCATAATTATGGCAGATTCCGTTTCAGCGCAGCCGGCCAGCTCGCCAGCCATCCATACACCCCCGGCCGCTAACTAACTAGTGGAACGTGCAAAGACCACCCGCGCACCGCGCCCCTCCACCAGAGATACAAGAAAACGAGACAGAGAGTCAAGTTCTCTTGTCTGGGTGCTAGCTCAGCTGTCAAACAGGTCGGCGGTGCGCCCGCCAGCGGGTCCCCTAGGTAGCCTCTCCCCATCATCCACTTGGCAGCAAGCCCCTTTCGCTGGTCTTTCTCTCTCTCCCTCCTTCTCTATTCTCTTTCTATAAATATATATATATATAACGTATATATATATATGTATGTATTTATTTAAATTCAAGGCCTTCTGTTCCTAAACCTAAACCGGGCAGTATTCTCTCTGGCTCCCTTTGTTTGAAAACTGCCGACCCGGAAACGCTGCCAGTCTCTGCCAGTATATCCATCCAGGCACTAATTTAGCCTGAGAGTTGGAAACCTGTCCCAGCTGGGCCCGCATCCCCCGTCCGAAGCACTGCGTAGATGGCTTGACGGCCTGATGATTCAGGCATTCTCTGTTTACTGAATTATTATTTTGTTTTAGGATTGTCTTCTTTTGGAGACTGCTCGTCCTAAACTGTTTCTGGGGGAAGAAGTCAGCACCCGCCACGGCGTTATATCGGCACCAACGCCAAATAAATCCACAAACCACCACCGTCCATCTTGTACTGCTACTCTGCACACACCCGTCCACCCCCCCNGTTAGGCACCTTTCCCTCTCTATTTCTTTCTCCTCCTCAGATTATTCTTCTCTCTTCCTCTCTCACCCGTAAAAAAACCGTTGGAGTATTTTGCGACCTGCCACTTTCGTCCCCAAACCTCTCGGTTCCGATGCTCCTCACTGGCTGCGCATATTCAACACTCTAAGAAACCGCCCCCAATTTCTCACGTTTGTGAAGTCTGCACAACGTACGCAAAAAAANTCTGGCAATCCCTACCACTGTATTCCTGCAGTTGCGTGTGTCAATGCCTCTAGGTCCTGTGTCGCTGCCACATTTCACCTCGGGCACCGCTCGAGCACTTCTTTGCCGCAGCTTCGCCCGCTCTGGCTTCCTCAAGTTTGTACCAAAGAACAACCCGATTCCCAACCGTTAGGGTGTTTTGGACAGTGCCAGCATATTATCGACTTTTACAGCCCCTCTGCGACAACTAGAAGGAGAAACTAGGACTCAACATCACCTCCGCTGTACTACGACGTGCGTCTTGGCGTAGTTTTCTACACACACGCTCAAAAGGGTATACGAAAATTCAGGGACTGGAATCTTCAACGCTTTCTCGAGCTACCCGCCGCCCTCCATGTTAATCATGGCTTCCACCAACCCAAATAAGCCGTCCACGCCTATCAATATCAACCACAGGCGGCCCTCCCAGACCTCGGCTTCCAGCAGCAGCAGCCGTCGCCCTCACCAGAATCGCTTTGAGCTAGGCCCGCCCAGTCTGCAGGATAGATCCGGCTTTGATGCCGTCGCGGAATCTTCATCGTCGTCTGCACAAGCAGAAACATGCCACACCTGCCAGCAGTTCGGCTTTCGTTGCGTTACCAACGACGACAGTGACAGTTGCACGCCCTGCCTCGACGCTGGCGCTGAGTGCTCGCTGCTCGCTCTGAGCCCGCAGTCGCGAAAGAGGAAGATGCGTGGAGATCCGTTTAGTGAAGGGAATGTCAAGAGAGGGTGAGTCAAAGGCAGTTCTATTAATGCCGTCGCATCATGATTCTCCACAAAGCGACCCGTGGGCGGTAAGAATGCTAATATGTCCAGATTTTCTACGTCGGATTTGCACTCTCGCCGACATCCCAACAATAGATTCATAAGCAGCGCCACAAGCGCCAGCCTGATCGAGGACCTCGCAAACGTCGGCGGCCCGACCAGTCTCAGTCGCACGCTGGGTCTGCAGCTCGACCGCCACAGCCAGTACAT
>JANAKD010000512.1:0-17574 GCA_027627215.1 Lecanicillium saksenae | reverse complement strand
ACAACTGTCGCGTGCGAGGGCGCGATTGGCAGGCACCGAAGGGTGGGCCAGCGCATCGGGGCAAATTCAGACTCGCCGAGGTTCAACTCAATCAACGCGTTCTCACTTCTGGGGGTGGCAATTTAGTGCTTTCAGTGGTCCTCAAAGCCCCCCCAAAGCTGGAGCTGCCCCAGTTTGCATCTCAGTCGCTTGGCTGTCCGACGGGCTTGGACGTGGATTTCCTTCTCCATCATACTTTCCCAGATTCATATTCTTATCTTTTCCATTCCTACTCGTTTCTTTTCTTTTTCCAATTATTTGTCGGGTCAGCTGCCGTTTTTGGTCCGCTTGTCCTCCGTCTTGCTGTGCTGCATCCCTCGGCGGGGTCCTGACGCCATTGGCACGCTTGTTCCGAGGTCCCGGTAAAATAGATCCCTACCGGCCTCTGATGCGAGCACGCGGAGCCCTCGCGACCACGTTGAATTGAAAGCATCATCATCTGTCCATAATCGCATATTTGCATCCGTCATCACCATGGCGGACTCTGTGGGTACGTCATATCAGCGAGCATCCTCGTGTTGTCGCGCCGGGCATTTCCCACCAGCAGTGTCTCTAACCCAGCAAACAGATCGGGTCTTCGTCCATGCCCTCAACACGGTCAAGAAGATTCCCAAGACGGGTGCATCGCGGCCGCCGCCCTCCGAACGACTTCGACTATATGGACTCTACAAACAGGCAATGGAAGGCGATGTCGATGGTGTCATGGAGCAGCCCATGGCCGGCGCCGGCCTGACCGCGGAAGAGCTGCAACGGGAGCGCGACAAGTGGGATGCTTGGAATTGCCAAAAGGGCATCAGCCGTACAGAGGCCAAGAGACGATATATTGAGGCTCTCATTGAAACCATGCATCGATATGCAAACACGGCGTAAGCATTCCTCCGACGGCGTGGCTGAGTCCCCTTTTCGATGCAGTCATGGACTAACCGAGTTGTACAACAGGGACGGCAGAGAATTGGTATCAGAACTCGAGTTCGTATGGAATCAGATCAAACACAACAGCCCGAGCGCAAGCGACTCCTCGCCAAAGGCTGCGCCGCCGCCCCGACGCTTCACACAACCCATGAGCGGCAGCGACGGCCCCATGAAGGTGCTTAGCCCCATGAGCGAACAGGACGAGGCCGAGCTACGATCCCAAAGGCAAATGGATCTGGAGGACCGCGAGATGGGCCATGATGTCAGCGTCGGAAGTGGCCGAACCCAGCGAAAAATGGAGCGCGCCATCACAAAACTGTCCGCCGAGGTAGCTGCGTTGCGAGAGCAGATCTCAACCGGCCGTGAATGGAGGTCTAAGAAAGATCGCAGCTTTCCGTCATGGTTGGGCTGGCTAGTTTGGTCCATCATGAAGCATCTTCTCATCGACTGTGTCATATTGTCATTAATTCTGGTATGGATGAGAAGACGCAAGGACCGTCGACTGGAGGACCTTGTGCGCGCAGCATTGACTCTCGCGCGAGAATACGTGCGAAACATTCTGCCGTCAAGGTGAAGGAGAAGCCTTGATTGGGTTTAACTTCTGTATTGCCGCTGCAGGCGAAATAGCCTGGGCAGTGGAACAATGCAAGCATATCAGCTTGCGGCTCTGGGCAGACAACTAGCCACCGCTACACAACCGCAAGCCGTGCGACGGAATGCAATGCTGGTGAAGGCATGGCCCATATGGCTCTGCCCTGACTTGAAGTCGCCGAATGGGCACGTTCGGTATTGTCACCAGCATTCTCCATCGTCTGCCGCACCACCTCATTTAGCGATCACATATATGTACGAACAACGGGCCAAAGCGGCCGCGTGTTTCATGATTTTGGAGTTTTATTTGTCGTGGATACCATTGAAAGAATAATTTATATAAGAAGCAAGCTTATGCGTTCATCTACCCTGGTGATTACTTGGCCTGGGGCCTTCAGTGGTAGGTCAGTAGGTCAGGCGCTGTCAAGCTCTACTGTGACGTGTATCCATTGGCGGCAGACCCGTATGCCTCGCATCACAATCCAGCAAGATTGACAGCATTTAGTATCCTGACTCTCTCTGGTTTGTTGTGCTGCAGACGGTGTGACGGTTGGTCACTCAAAGTGCAGGCCCGCTGACCTTCGCTGCAGCCACCTGCAAACGCCCGCACAAGCAAACGCCTCTCACATTTTCTACATGCCAGCACCCAACACCCCACACTCAAATAACCACCATCTCCCGCCTTTTTCATAATCTTCATTTCCTCCTCCAGATACCATCAAAAGAGCGTTTCAGATTTGATGTAGACAGCTGGGAGCAAAAATTACGCGTTTCCGGCCACGATGCCGCCTCCGCCGAATGCCCCAACTTCGCCCAAGGCTATGCGAAGAGCACACTCATTCACAGCTCGCCCCTCGACCAACGCCACACCCCCAGCCCATTCCAATGACGCTGTGCCTCTCACCCGTCGAGCTTCCGCTCCAGATGGAGACGTCTCCATGGGCAATGCATCGGAATCGGCAGCTGAGACCACTGCACTGTCGCTAGCAGCCGTGCCCGAAACACCAACAGAGACCCCGATTCCGCAGCTTCGGTCTGTCGCACCCGCCATCTTCGTGCCCGTGGCCAAGCTCTTCCCCGATGACACCGTCTTCGAGCGATTTGCCTCACTCGAGGAGACGGACCGCGCCGAGTACATGCGGCAGGCGCTGACCCGCAACGACAAGCACACCGCCGCCGTGCGCGGCAACCTCCTCGCGCTGTTCCGCCGCGAGAACGCGCGAATCATGCAGGCAATGCGCGCGGCGGAGCTGTCGGAGTCGGCGGTGTCATCGTCGCCGTCGTCACCGCACGAGAGGCAGCTGGCCCGGCAGAAGGGGTGGATGGCCACCGACGCCGACATGGAGCGGATGATCGCCAGCATGGCCGCCCCGGCGCCNGCCCCGCCACCGAAGCTGACCCAGCACGAGCAGGTCGCGCAGATCCTGAGCGGCAAGCCCAGGAAGGACGCAGCGGCCGCGGCAGACGTGATTGGGGACGTGCCGGAGCCGAGCTTCATGCACCGCGCGGGGGCCCAAGGATGGCCCAACAAAGTATCCGTACGCCCTTGTTCCTACGCGCCGTGTGTGACTCGCTGCACAACTCCGGCTCATTCGCATTAACGCACTTTCCCGTCTCATGTCAGCTAGAGAATACCTCGCGCAAGCACTTGAGGGCTTAATTTCTCTCCCTTCTTTGACATCGCCTTCTGCCGCTCCCCTTGCTCTCCCGCGTTGGCGCATACGGAGCCGGCCACGCGCCCTTCCTCACTACAGCCAACAAGCCTCACATTTACAGTAAACAGGTGGAGCGCGATTGACTCTGCACGACATCCGAACAGCGTCACCACTCTTAGCCACTAGCTTGGCCACTGCGGAGACTCATCCTGCCAGGCTTTGCCCTTGCACCAGGCAGAATACCCCCGGTTGTCTGCCCGTTGCTATATATATGAACACTCTCGAGTAAGCGCATTCCTGTCGCAACGCCCATCACACCATAGTCCTCGATACCGAACACGCGACGTTAACTCCATACCCCTTCCAGCGTTTTAGTCACTGGTGCTGCTGGGATACTGCTCGCGCATTCACTCATCAAGATGGTTCGCGACAGAGAGCCTCAGGGCTCTCCCACATCCAGTTCGCCACAACGCGACGAACAGCGCACACCCGCATCGACACCCGCATCTACACCGAAAAGCCCACGAAAGCGCCGTCCTCGTCGCGTTGCGCCGGGCTCCGTTCTCGACATCATGCGACGCAATTCGGGCACCTCTTTATTTGTGAGGCCGCTTTGCTGGACAGATCAGCACGCGCAACTTCTCGGTGTGCAGTTCAACGAGCTGCCGCTCTGCGACACGCCGATGCCGGTGAACGAGCCTGGATCACCTCCTTCAAGGGGGCATATGCAGCCCTCGCAAACAATAAAGACACTCAGTGACACGCTCACTGATATTCTGTCGCACAAGATTGCTCACCCGGTGGTCTTGTCCAACGCGATGCGCACAATCATGTCGACGCTTTGGCCCAACAGTTTCCGTCGGTCCTTGCTTGTTCCGGAGTTGCACCTATATTTCGGAGACAAAGTATACCGTGAAGTTGTCCGAGCCCAGATCATGTGGAACTATCCGGGTGGCAGCTGTCTGGCGTCGCAAAATTCCTTTACTTCTTCCCAGTCAACACAACTGCCCGATTCCCAACCACCTTCGCAGTCCCAGCAGTCATTCAGCACTCGAAAGCATACTATGACCGGCCAGCCGATGGTCTGCTACATGGGAAAGTCGCAGCTGGCATCGATACGCAGAAACATGTTCCGCATTGTGCAAGGACCGAACGGCCAGTACAATGAACCTGTTTATCGCTTACAACAACTGCGCTCCAGAAATATTGAACCGGAGAACCCAGATGAGGACGCCCACATCGCAGGGATTATGCTTGCCATGGCTCAGAAGCATTTCTACTCAAACCCACGCGTCTTGGCCGTCTTCCGCAAGGGCATCTCACCAGCCAAAGACGCCAAGCCGTTCCACAACCTGAAAATGCGCCTCATGACACATGATACCGAGACAGCAGAGTTCATTATCTACACGGGACATATTACGCCGGCGTTCTTGGAACGCTTTCGCCGGCCGCATCGAACACCTGCCGGAGCAGACTCGGATGCGGACATTGGCTTGAAGATCGATTACGCCCGTGTTCCTATCTGGCCAATTCTTGGGCTCCGAGAGCGACTCGGCAAAGCACTGGGAGAAGACATTGTGGGGTCGTTCGATCCAGAGGCAATGGAGACCTGGGAAGAGGACATTGCGGAGGCGCCGCACTCGAGCGGTGGAAAGCGAAAACGGACTGCTCTTGGCGAAGTTGTTAACAGAAGCTTCGACGAGTCAGAAGATGAACAGTCGTCTCCGATTCGCGGCAAAAAGCAATGCATACGGCAGGGAACCCCTCTTCAAGCCGTTGCATAGGCTTTCTTGTCTTTCCTTGCAACCGCGCGCAAGCTAAAATGAGATGGAGGCGATACCTTCTTTCTGATGACATTATGTAGATGATTTGTTTCTGGCAGGCTTCATGGCGCTTGGAGAATGGTTTAACTGGATTTAATAATGACTGGGACTGTGCGAGCATTGCATCAGCTTTCGGCATATGAAGCGTGTACTGGAATTGACGAATTGCCAAGTTACATGGGCAGTTGGAACACAGGTGGAATTTTGTTTACTTATGGCTAACTATTAGAGGGCCGGTGTCTGAATATATCAAATTGCTTTTTGAAGTGCTTCGTAGCGTCCCTGATAACGCCCGTATTGAACACGTACTCAATTTTAAAAGAATGCAAATAGATTCGCCAAGACACACGTCCCCGAGTTTACGTTATTCGGAGTAAGCCGATTTTTACATGCGTTAACGCTATGGTGTTGAACTTGTCATATTCACAAAGCTGGCGAGAGTACAATCACAAACCCGCGTATCTGTATATAGAATAAGAACCGAAGTTTTTTATCAAATTAATCGACTCTCGTAACCAAAGCTGTTTGTTCTACGCCCTTGTTAATGTGCTTTGTCATCACTCCAATTAGTCATCGCAGGACGTGATAGAGACCAGCGGAGACTTCTTCCATTACATCGCAGCCGAATTTCGTATTCTGAAATATTCCATCAGGCTTGGAAGAAAAATGGACACTTCACAGACTGCTCGTTCTATCTTTCTGGAGTGGTGTGCTGCCATTCGGAATAGCGAGTGGGATATCGCCAAGTCCCTGCTAGCTGCCGACGTGATCGTGAACGGTGCTTCCACGCCGCGCCAGGGTTACATTCAAACACTCATGGATGCCAATTTTGAAACGGCGCATCTGTATATGTGTATAGTTGATGACGAAGCTGCCGAAATCGCAGCCCGCTTCATTATACCAGGCCCGCAAGAAGGCCTCGGTCAGGGCGATGAGTGGACCGAGCAGAATCTATATTCAGTCGTGGATGACAAGATCTGCGCGATCCGGATCTTAGCTGGAGCAAATAAGGCGGAAGCGCCAGGGGCCAGGAAAGATCTGGACACGAATAACACTACCGGTGCAATTTTTCAGGCAACCGAGTTGCGCAAATTCTACACAGAATATATTGATTCGATCAACGCGCTCACGATGCGCGACCACTTCGATACGCAGTGCCAGGATGTTATCTGCCACAACTACCATAGGTACAACCGCGATGAGTACAGGGGAATGATAGAGTCCAGCTTTCGGGAAATATCTGGACTGAGGTTTACCATCGAAAGGCTCATTGTGAGCAAAGAGTCGCAGCAGGTTGCGGCACGTCTGGGGTTTACGGGCGTGCCCACCAAGGAATTTCGCGGAATCCCTCCCACGGGCGGCTCTGTGAAATTTAGCGAACACGCCTTCTATCAGCTTGAGGGAGGCCGAATCAAACAAGTTTGGTCACTATTGGATTTGGACGCATATCGAACATCCATTCTATTGTAGCAGCTTGTGGCAAATCACATAATAGTAATGGATTCCATGATACAACAACAAAGATATTATTATGTGACGTGAATCACCATGCACTTCTTTTACTCCTTTTGCGGTGCAGACTTCCGTAATGGAAGACCTGCTTTGCTGTAGATGGCATCGACAACTGCCATCACAGCCTTGCTATCGTCCAAGCTGAGCCACGGCTGGAAGGCTTCCGCTGCGTCAATTTTACCGCCATCTACTTCCCTGACAACACGCACAAACGCTTCCAGCTGATAGCGATAGCTGGTCCACCACCTCTCGCCCGTTTCTCCCCACACGCTACCGCCTTGGTAGCAGCTGACCGTCTCCTTCTTGCCCGAGAGCTTGCCCTTGTCGTTCTTTGCCCTGATTACTATCGAGTGGTTCAAGTGCGGCCCAACGAAATTCTCGAAATGAATCTGCGCCTTCTCCAGCTCGACGGTACAGACTGGCACCGATTCCCACATTTTAGGAACCAAGCGCAGAAGTTTGGGCTGCATCAGGTCGCAGTGAAGCGAGCACGACACCGCTCGCGAGCTGGCTTCCGAAGCTTGGATAGAGAGCTCAGTGACCATTGCCTCATCAACCAGAGCATCTGCCGTCGACAGTCTGGGAACCGCCTTTTGTACAGAAGCAGTGGATTCAGGTGTCAACCCAGCAAAGTAGGCGGCCGAAGACACCACGTAGATAAGATCCATCGATGCGCCTCCAGCATACTCATACTTGAAACGTGGGTCATCTGGGGTGAATATTCCACTGTGCAGCGTCAAGCGAGAGTTCACCGATTGAACGGCGCCGTATTTGCCGCTATCAATCAGACTCTTGACCGTGTGCGCTGCTGGATGGAAGCGCCAGTGCATCGCCTCCAAGACAACCTTGCCGGTCCGCGCTGAACACGCCTTGAGGAGATCAAACTCCGCCGCGTTTGTCACCGCTGGCTTCTCGAGGAGAACATGCTTCCCACCTTCCATGCACTTGATGACCCACTCTACATGGTAGCAATTGATAAGTCCAATGTAGATAATGTCAATGTCGGGGTCGGCGACCAGCTCTTCGTACGAACCGTAGGCCTTTACATCTTTACCCAGATCACAGGCATCAATTTGAGCTTGAGCCTTGGCAAGGGAGCGCGCCGCGACGGCTCGCAGCGCAACATCAGCGTGGCTGCCCACAGGATCGAAAAAAGCTATCCAATTGATTGATGCGGCGGACAGCGCCCCGGCGCGCAGAGGAGCATCTGTCTTGCGGGTCGCGGCCTTGTGCTTGGCGACGCCATGTCTCCAGTTGTGGAATTGCAGGGTGAACTGGACGTCCACGTTAGTGGTGTAATTTCACGATGCCCTCAGTGGGTTGCGACGCACCTCGGCTAATGTCATAGTTGTCGACTGATTTTGAATTGAAGCCTTTTTGGGGGGGGGGGGGGGCTCGCCTAAATCAACTAAATGGCGCAGAGACAGCTAACGGTAGAGTACACCGTTAGCCAAACTCCGTTGCAGTAGCGCAATCGTGGGAAAACAAGAAGGCGCTTCGACCATCACGTGTAATATTTTCCGCAATTACTACAGGGATAAATTTATATTGGCAACTGGGTTGTGCATGCTTGTTCATTTCAGCCCTCTAATGACGGAAAAGCGCTTTACCACCACCATGTCAGAATATGTTGCTCTAGCTTTGCCGAGGTGCATGTCAATACTGCATATCGCAAAGACGTGCAGCGACATGCCACTATATATACGAGGACAATGTAGAGAAAATACATAATCCGAATGACCTCATGAATAACGTCTAACCCAATTGCTTCAGGATAAAACTGGCTCCCATGTTTTGCAGGCCATTATCGCCTGGATAGGCCAAGTGTTCTTGGGTGATGGTAGTGTTACCGTGCACAGCGCTCCTATCGCAGACAGAATCGCCCTGGTGAAGAAGGTTAGCCGTCCCTTCCGCGGCCCTGTTACCATGAAAAGGGTACTTACCACGTTGCAGACATCCAGCGATTTAGAAACCCAGTTGTCAGGAATTCCCTTGCCTTCTATGTATAAAAGGCCCTCCGTGTCCTTGGTCTTGTCGCCGCCTTGCATATCCACGTTGCATGCAAGACCGGGTTCGTGTCTCGTGTCGCCAATGAGGAAGACTCCCTTAACGGCATCGAACGCAGGACCAGTAATGCTGCGCAAAGCGTCGACAACCACAGTTGCTCCTTGTGAATAACCCTCAAGAATAATACACTCGGATGCGTCCTTGGCGAGAAGTTTGCTGACCTCGTCCAGCAGCTACAACAGTTTGTTAGCTTCATAGGGATAAGAGCAAGGTTGGAAGAGCACTTACATCCTTGGTTCCAGGCTCACTATTCTGGTCCCAACTGGCGGGGTAGACAACATTGTACTGGTCACTGTTAGCATATAGCGCCCGTAGAGAAGCGTCGCACATACAATCTTGCCACCGCTTCGCTGTGCCAGAACATTCTTGTTCATGGTATAGAAGCCGACAGACTCGCCCTGAGGCTCAGAAGTGCCTCGCGCGTTAATGATAGCTTTTTGGCCGCATTAGCTCACATTCTAATCTCGACGGGGATTTTTTTTAAGCCTCACTGTAGGATGAGCATGACGACTTGGGGGGAGCCGGTGCGCCACAGGCATCAATTGCTGCTGCCGAAGCAGTCGAAGCGAGCGCAAGCACGGCAGTCAGAGGAGCGAGCATCTTTGCAAGGGAATAACGACAGTTTAACCACACAGCCAGCTACAAGATTTACAAATATACGAAATCTGGGCAAACGAAACTATTTGAATATCAAGACGGAGCCGAGGCTCGATCCTCAGTTCTGCGGGGTAGGGATGGAGAGCATAGGCATGGTCTGGCGCACTAGCTGCGCGTCTTTGTGGGCTGATGCCACTCGGGCGCTGCTTTGCTCGGGCGAGTATTTCATCCACCGTCAGTTTTATTGGACAGGGAGATTTTGTCCGGGGTTGCTAATCGCCGACCAAATAGTTCTTCGCATAAGAAATGCACGGGGTATCTACATCGCAGCAGTCCAAGCTGCAAAAAGAGCCAGCAGCTCGACGGCTCAACGGGCATGTAGAGGCTCCGCGGAGAGTTGGCCGTGTGAGGATCTCTTGTTCGCCTTCCCCATTCAGACTACTGCACCCCAGAGCTTCGCCTGAAAATCCGGAGAGGCTAAAGCTAGTGAGTGCTAGCGTTCAGGCAGAGCCACGCAAAGCCACGCAATTACACGTCCGACCATACGAGGACTGGGTGCGAATGCTGGTTGGGTGGACTGAGAACGGGTGGCGTCCAAGTTCAATCCGTATGGGATGCTCCGCGTGCCAAGAAGGACAGCAAAGTCCGCTGCACACTGCGGAGCTTTTGCGTGGCAGAGCCACCCATCCCCTGTTGCCGATTTATTGTCTAATCTCCACTACATATGTCACTCTTACCCTGAAGAGGTCGACTTTCCAAGCCTCCCCGGATGCTGCGTATTGTTGGCGGTGTGGGTATCCCCAGCTCATCTCGGTGAAAATTCATCGCATCGAGTGGGCGTCTGTTCCTGAATCGCAGACTCTGATTACGGTGACCCATCAAGACTGTGGCTCTGGGGGTTGCCGCACACTGGACGCTAGTGATGCAACGTCTATCGGCATGGATTCTTCCGAACATTTGTGCCTTGGGAATATGTAGGGAATTGACTCATATTTTGTAAAAGTGGAAGGCAAAAAAAGAAGGGACTCAAAGCTAAGTTTTTTTATTAAAAAGTAAAAGGAAAAAATAAATAAATACAGACAATCAGAGTCGGATTCGGTTAAAAACACCTAGCCTGGTCTTGTAACAAAGCAAGATGGGAGACGTTCTGGAAGCGAAGCAGGTATACACAGGTCTCACTTTGCGTATATGTTTAGCAGAGGCACTGCCATACTAATCAAACATCATAACCAATGAATAATAACGCTGTACTAGCGTGTGTGGCGAAGCGGGTGGCGAAGCCGAGAGTATCCCAAATAACAATGTACTTGTTGGCTATTGGGGAATCTCGAGGCCTCGTGGTAGGTGATAGAAATACCACGAGATAGAACTGCTAAATCACTAGAATGGGCCGAATAGTCTCTCTGAAACCCGGCTCTCAATTAATTGACTGCAGCCCCGGCTGTCTTGGAACTATGTAATTTTCTGCAGATCTGCCTGTTACTCGACGATGTGGTTTCTTAGTCAAGTTCTTACTCTTCGGCTAGCTGATGATGCGCCTCATACACAAGCAAGAGAACTTTGAATTCATGCACCTACACTGTCCATCAGTAATCCGCCATGAATAATCGGTCTACTCCCTGGGGGGCGGGGTTTCTTTTTCCTTATTTCAAAGACGAGTCGAGCGATGAATTGAGCCCCGTTGCGGTCCAGAGACCACTATCCGCTAACAAGACTAGCCCTCATCACTCCATCAACCACGACATCACCACTTTGCTAGCTTACATCACGTGGTGGTCTAAATGAGTAATGTTAGTCTAGAACTAAAATCCAGACGTAAAAATTAGAGACTCGGTGGAAGTAGACTCAGTAATAGAAGACTTGAATCTACAGAAGCCGTTTATACAATGCATGTAAAGGTTGCATCCATGGTGGCAGCACTGCTGCTGGCAGGCTCCGCCGCCGCCGACTTCAGCTGCATCAAGCCCGTCAACCCGATCCCTGCGGGACCGCCTGGCGTTTGCTGCGAGGAACTGAACCAGAGCTTCCTCCTCAAGTTCCTGTACACCGGCAAGGACTGTAAGCCATCGCCTCACCCCCCTTCGCAGAATGCAGTTACTGGGTGTGCGCTAACACACGTTTCAGGCCTGAAAGCGACCAAGCTCTCCGAGGCCAAGGACGGCCAGACCACCTACGCGGACTGCCCTTCCGGCACCAAGCAAGCGTGCTGCGACCCGGTGAGTTGAAGAGCGTACGGGCGAGCGATTGCTGAAGCTAACGATTGCAAGCTTTTAACCCAACTGGACCACAAGACGAATCCTGCCTGCATTCTCCCTATATAACAGCATTCGCCCACCATTGGCTGAGGTACGTAGGCACCATAAACCTTCTATAAACGACCAAAACTTGTTTGCTCATTACATAGAATATTGTATAGAAACATGATTTATACTTGCTTGCTTGAATTTCTGATGCCCGTCTGCTATAATAATTTTGAGCCGAGAAGTAGAGAGACTGGAGGTGTCTGTGTTCAACAGTCCCATGGCGGATCCTGATTACAAAACCCTATCAATAGTTTAAGCATCAGAATAACAGCCTGCAAAGTCTATCAGAATAGCTGCATGTGCCATTCGCAAGGCTGCCACGGATCTTTACAGTATCCTGGTCCTGTAGTGAGTCACCTCGGACAAGCTATACCAAGTTGACTAGACAGGCTGCGCAGCTCTACAACGTGCACTCTTATCACTCAGGGTATGATTGGAGTAAATTACCGCCATGGCTAGCTTAGATAACTGTTGAGATCCAAAATTAATTATGCTATGGCTCTCCTTTGGTAAAGATGGCAATTGCATACCTTCTTATAGTCAAATTGTATTGACGCTAGCGTCCCAATGCCAGGATGGCCGAGTGGTTAAGGCGGTGGTTTTAAGTTTCTTGATGCTTATCACACCACTATCGAGAGATTCCAGGGTTCGAACCCCTGTCCTGGCAAACGCCTTGCTTTTTGCTCAAACAAATTAAGATTATTTTTTTTAACCAAAAGTCAGGGATTTGATTTCTTTTTTCGTTTCAAAGCAGTCATGATACCGACCAATTCAAGCAAACTCAGTGTGTGAATTAGACATCTGTAATCGCGTTGATGGTGCGCGAAGCTGGCGCACTTACAAGATGAGACGCCCACGGTAGACGATATCCTGCAGCTCCCTTTCATTCTGATCTCATGAGACAAAAAGAAGAGCACTGCTTTCCTTGAGTGTAATATTGGACTTTCTATACCCCCATACTGTTCCTCTATCGCGTCCTCGCTGATACCTTCACAGCCGGTCGCACCATGGGCACCATCATGTCGCTGGCACGCATCTCGCCCGGCTGCCGCACGTAACCCACGCGCTCGTACAAGCCCACGACGCCCTCGTCCGAGTTTAGGTACAGCGGCATCTGAAGCTCGTCCGCAATGCCATTCGCAAATTCCAGCAGCGCCAGGCCGTATCCTCGCCGGCGCGCCGTCGAGTGAGCCATGAGGATCTCCAAGTCTTTGCGCCGGTGCGAAGAAAAAAGAGTCAGTCAAAAGCAGAAAAGGAAGGGATTTCTTGTAATCACTCCAGAGGGATAGAAAGGGGGCAGCGTACAGACGTGCGGGACGTGGCACATGGTGGATTTGTGCTGCGTCTTCATGCCACCAAAGAAGGCATCCAGCTTGTCCTTGTTCATGTCAGGCCGCCGCGCGCCCCAGGATTCTTCCCACGGACCGTACAGCTCGTTTACGGCATCCTCGTCTGGTGCAATATAAAGGAGACATGCTGCCTTGGCCGTACCTATCGATTCACGACTGTTAGCCATCTCGATTCTGTCGACGGAGACACAGGCCGACACGAAAACTCATCATTACCGTTTTCGTCGCGAATGACACTGACGCGCGACTTCAACCCAGATGAGGCCTCCTCGGCTCGACTGATGAAACTCGCCCACGCGACGGCGGTGTATGGCTCGACGAACATGTCGTCAAAATAGTCGTCATCAAAGGCGTTGAGCTGCATGGCGCCGAGCGTGAGTGCATCGGCGGCCACGGCCGCTTCCACCTTGACCATCTTGTAAATTCCGAACACAACTGCTTTTTTTTGTTATTTGCGTGTTGGCAGAAGCCGCCCGGACGTCTGTCTGTTTTGAGACCCCCTAGTTGAAGATTTATACGTTTGGCGCGACAAGGCCGACAGTCGGGGAGAGTTTTCAAATCAATGGAAGAAATTGCAAAGAGTGTCAACGAAAAAGAACTACCGATATTAATTAGAGGGAAAAAAAGTAAACGACTCAACGCTGCTGTTTAGGGACCTAGGTAGGAATGAACGGAAAGAAAAGAAAAGAAAACGCCGGTGGCTGAAGTCATTTGACACCATCCCGGCGATCTTGTGAATGTCGCCGCAGGACTCACCGACGATGCGGCTGAAAGAGAAGAGGCGTTAAACGAGCCCATTGAAGCTGGCTGCGCCATGCTCTGTGGCGTAGGTGATGTTGAGGACAGGGATACTGCATGCCGACTTTCTGCAGCAAGGAGGAGGGAGAAATACTCCCATTCGTTCTTACTGTACTAGAAGTCGAGCTACAGCGCGCGTGGCGGTGGTGGCCACCTTCGTTCATCAGGATGTACGTTTTGCTTTGTTCAGTGGCGTCACAGAATAGGATGAATTGGATATCATGTTCTTGACTCCCCAACTGCAATCTAAATCGACAACTTTTTATGCTAATACACATAGCCCTCTATAATCTACTGATATCCTGCAAGTCCCGCAGTCAGTATCCGTTGGAGGCCAGCCACTCCTTGATAGCGGCGGCATCACGCTGCTTGTAAGCGGCTCTGGCGCTGGATTTGTCCTTGGCCGTCTCCAGAGTACGGTTGTAGCTGCTGGTATCCTTGTCCTGGAAGAAAGCAGTAATGTCGGCGACATCAGCCTCATCAACAAAGCTGCTCAAGGTGGAGCGGACGAAACGATCCAGCACAATGGGGTTGGAGAGCTTCTCGGTACAGGTGGCCCAGTTGTCCTTCATGTACTGCCACTGGGACTGACGACCTGAAGGGTTGTTGGCGAGAATACTGCCAAGGAAGTGCATGTCAGCAGTATTGTTGTCCCGGGGCGATGTGTTGAAGTTGAAAGGAATAACCTCCGCCTTGATGATATCGCCATCAGGGACAAGGCCAAGGGCGCGAGAGATGACGAGCTTGCCATCAACGCTCTTGGTGTTGAACCACTCCTTCTTCAAGAATTCAACAGTCGTAGCAGGGTCTGAGACAATACCGGCCTGAAGCACGGGTGGGAGGAGCGAAGGGTGCAGGTCGCTGGCGGCGGGGTTCTCAGCCCAGGCCTTGAAACGCTTTGCAAGTTCGGCAAGAGTGCTGTAGTTTGAGTTAGCATTGGCTTGACATGCAATCGAGGGGATGTACTGACTCTGCGTGACGACTGGACACGGCACTCGTCAGTGCATGGGTGCGGGACTGGGTAGTGAGATAGGATTCACCCTCAGCTGGGTCAATGCCGAGGCTCTTGAGGCGGCTCTCAAGAAGCTTAATGGTAAACTTGTTGAGGCCAGCACGGATAGTTTCATCCTGGTTGAAAACGCTCTTGACACCAGAGATGGCGTCGAGCACCTGGCTCCAGACTAGAGGGTGAGTCTCGTTGCCAAAGGCACCGAGGAAAGTGAGCAGACTCGCGGTGCTGCAGTTGCCAGCGAAAGCCAGCTCAGCGGTGGATCCGATGATGGCCATCTTGTCAACGGGCTGGAGGCGATCAAGCTGGGTGCCAAGCTTGACGAGACGAGACTCGGGGTAGTTGACGCGGAAGAAGCCAGTAGCGCCGCTGTTGAACTTGTAAAAGTCCTCCTCGACGCCGTTGATGGTCTCCTGCTTGGCGTTCAGCTCGACAGAAGAGATGCCAGCCTCGCCGGTCTTGCCCTCGAGGCCGAGAGGCACCCACCAGGTAGTGGTATCGTCCTCGGGCTTGACATCGCCGCTGGAGAGGAAGCGGGCCTGCTTAACAGAAAGCTGGCCAGGCTGCTCCTCGACAGTAATGACGGGGTGTCCAATCTTGCTAATCCAAGGACCCATGAGCTGGTCAACCTTCTTTCCCGAGGCTGCGCTAAGGTGAGCCCAGAGGTCAGAGGTCTTGGCGTTCTTGTAGGCATTAGCCTTGAGGTAGCTAGAAACACCCTTGAGGAAGGTCTCGACGCCGAGGTGGTTGGCAAGCATGCGAATGCTGGAGCAACCCTTGAGATAGCTGATGCTATCGAAGATTTGGTTCACGTCAAGGGCATCGCGAACGGGCACGTGAATTGGGTGGCTGGCGCGAAGTCCATCGAGCTTGAAAGCAGTCTCCATGCCCTCGTTGACGAACTGTGCCCAAACCTCCCAGTCAGGGTGGATGTGGTCGACGGCGTACCAACCAACCCAGGTGGCAAAACCCTCGTTGAGCCAGAGCTCATCCCTAAGCCGGTATTAGCAAATTTGGTACGTGGTTGAGGAATTGCATGAACATACCACCAGTCCATGGTGACAAGGTTGCCAAACCACTGGTGAGCAAGCTCGTGGGCGACAACGTAGGCGATATCGTTCTTGAGGCGGGGCGAAGACGTCTTTTCGTCGTAGAGGACGCGCTAAGGCATGTTAGCTGTTTGCAGATGAACGTTGAGGTCACACAAGACATACTGTAGTTCTGTAAGTGACGAGACCCCAGTTCTCCATGGCGCCGTGAGTGAATTCGTGAACGGCGAGCAGGTCAGACTTAGGCAGAGGGTAGTCGATGTCGAAAATCTCGGAGAAGAAATCGATGGTCTGCGGGGCGTGCTGCAGGGCCCAGCGTCCCTGCTCCTTGAGACCACGTGTGGTGTAGACACGGACAGGCAGCTGCTTGCCGTTGTAGCGGCGGTCAGTGAAGGCCTCGACATACTCAAAGTCGCCAACAGCCCAAGCAAGCAGATAGGAGCTCATGCGAGGAGACGTCTCGAAAGAAACGACTTGCCAGCCGTCACGAGAAGAGGGCTTGGTCTCCTTGACAGGCATGTTGCTGAGAGCAACCTGGTCGACGGGAACCTCAATGTCGAAGTCATAGGTAGCCTTGAGGTTGGGCTCATCGAAGCAGGGGAAAGCTCGGCGAGCATCGCAAGACTCGAACTGAGTGCTGAACATGTAGTGCCACTCATCGTCGAAGGGGACAGAGGCAGCGGGCGTGGTGCCGGCAACAGGCTTGTACTTGGATCTGTAGAAACCGGCCATGTCGTTGTTGATGGTGCCTTGAAACTCAATGACGACAGAGGCCTTGCTGGAGACGGGAATCTCCTGGTCAAAGGTGATGGTGGTGCGCTGAGCCTTTTCATCGTTGGAGAAGCTGGTAGATTCCCAGCCCTGGGTGGACTTTGTGTGGTCGACGGAAACCTTGGCGCGAAGCAGCTTGAGCTCAAGGGTGTTGACGACGATTTGAGTGGTGGGCTTGACGATTTCGGAGTCGATGCTACAGGTACGCGATGGTTAGGATGGAAGGAGAGAGAAGGGTCGCGTTTGTGCCGTCTTGGAGCAGGCGACGAGAGTGGTGCGCGAGAGAGGTCTTTTACATACGTTACGGTGCCCTGGTAAGTCCAGTTCTTGAACTCAATATCCTTGATGGACAAGGTATAGTGGGCGGGTTTGACATTGTCGGGGAGGACCTCGCGATCGGACATGGTTTCGGCGTATCGCGCGCGCGAAGCGGCAGAACAAGATCGAGACGGGGTGCTGTGTAAAAGTCTACGCGGGGCAGCGCAGAGGCGTCAGCAGAGAGCTCCTTGGCAGTGAAGCTTCCGGGAGAGAGTTGCGTCGAGGACAGGACAGCAGCTCAGGTAGAAGGGGAAAGGGTATGAGATGAATTCGAGGAAGAAGAATTGGCTGCGGGGAGGCGGGAAGCAGAACCACATATAACGTAACAAGTTTNGGAGGGAGCAGCCGGGNCGACTATCATGGGATCCGGTTGTGGCGGGGTTTGGGGAATTTTCTGGCGGTGCGGGGCGGGTGGGATGGAGGGGCAGCCAGTGTGGAAGGAAGGAGCGACGACAGCACCTGCCAGCGATGAGGGCATACAAGCTATGGTGGCTTTTAGGTAGGTAGACACTAGGTACTCGTAGATGCAGGGCATGGGGTTGAAATTCAAAAGAGAGGATTGAATAATGAAAAAAATAAAATAAAATAAAAATGAAAGTGAAAGTAGACATACCTCGTCGTCGTCATTCCAAGGCGGCTTACTACCGGCAGCGGTACCCCTCGCTTCAACGGCCGCACTGGTATTAACGGTGCCTGTGGCTGCTGTGGGTGGTGTAGGTGTAAGCTGGCAGGACGAGGTACAGTGGCAGGTACAGTGGCCAGCGTCGCCTTGCTTCGGGTC